>DWON01001102.1:0-26390 GCA_018251015.1 Phocides pigmalion okeechobee | reverse complement strand
CATGGGCTGCAGTGACCACTTAACATCAGGTGGCCTGCGTACCCGTTTCTTACTCTTTCACAATAAAAAAAGCCACAGTCGTGGGCATAGAAACGGCAAATAAAGGTTCAACTAAGTTGAAGGGTGCTGTGACTAAGCGACATCGCACCTGCTACCTGATACTTTTAAGGGATGAGTTTTTGTTGGCTTTTTATAAGATTTTATCCGAGAAACTTGACTTTCTTCCCTTCCCAGCCTTTTTGGGTTTGTGAGAATAACGTACAATATAACGTAAATGAATTTTGATAACGGACTTAATATCGTTTAAACTTGTATTACAAGAGTATTTTTTACCAGTTATTTATTTATTCCGTGAATAAATTCTCTCAGAACTCTTTTTCATCCCTATTTCCGCTATGTAGCGGCATTAAATTTATCGGCACTGGACGGTTCTTTGTGTTTTTTATGTGTAACTTGTAGTAACCGGTCTTGTATAGTACCTAATATTAAGTAGTCTCTGCAGCCCAACCTCAAATAGGACTGAAGTCTTCTTTAAGGTCGTATATAGACGAGTACCTAGTTCTGAAGACGCTTCAAATAGAATTGTTCAACGATTCTAATGACTTTAATAAAATGTAATGAATTTTTTATGTTCATATTTGACTATATGTCGTATTGGAAATATCCCATACGTAAATCTCAAAAAAAGCTTTTTTATATCATATAAATTGTATAATATAAAAAATAGATGTATTTGATTGAAATTAATTATTTTCCTATATTAAAACGTTTAAATAAATGCGAGCCTTAATAATATATTATTTTTTAATAAAAAAAACTTTAAAGTAAACAGCATTTCACTTGTCAAACACAACTAGGCGGTATAGAATCGCTAAAAATAAACAATAATACACACTCAATATATTATTTATTTAAATATGCAAGGTTTTATGATAGCAGTACTTGAAAAACTAACCACGCCTTGACCCATAGTTGGCTAATTGTTTAATTCGTCGTGACAAGTCTTCAAGTTATGAAATATGCCATTGGACATGGATGCCCGAATCTTTGACCATATCAGTCAGTACTAGTTGCCAAGGCTCGTTACATTGTATTAACACTTTCACTGCGGCGTACATCATGGTTGTGTATTGCGCGGTGCAACGCGCTTGCGGCTTGTACAAACCTGTCTTGTACATACAAATCTGTATGGATTACGGACGAACAAGAGTGGTGTATTTACGTCGGCGCTACAAGACCAGGGGCAGACATTGCGTCTGTGTATTCGTAGATCATACACAGATGCTAAAAAATACAATACTTCAGTGTATTGTTGGCGTAACATCAGTCTAAAGAAATGAGCTCCAGATCCGATCTAATATACATATAAGCGCCGCAGTCGAAGTGTTAAGTTATGTTTTTGTAATAAATTCTGCCATTTACGATCATTGTCAACGTCACCTATAAATGTATTAGCGTGAATACTACTTCTATTAATAAAAAACGTATTGATATGAAATAGTGACGTACCGTAGAGCAGAACATTTATGGTTTGTTTGATATTTAAGTATATATATTTCTTTTAATTCTTACTAATGACACAGATAAGAAAACTTATTACTCTTCTGCCTATTCTCAACGATTCAAGGAATTTTCATGAAATGTGGTTATAAAATTCCTGCTACAAGAATGTTAGGAAAATGGACATAGACATATAATAGCCGTGATCCCCCAAATGCTATCTTACCTTATAGATTAGTTTGGTTATGTATCAGCATCAGATGCATTTCTAGTGTTTCGGTAGAAAGTTCTGGTTACCGGTTCATTTACATATGAGGTGATCATTTTTGTCCTGAAGAGTACCAACGCACTTGTGAAAGACTACAAATGGTACTCCAGCGCACATGATATACATAGGTTACTGATGTCCATGGGCAATAGCGACCGCTTGCCGTCAGGTGGACTACTTTGGAGTTGTCTATTAAAAAAAAATTCCAACGTGATTATTTGTATAAGCAAATTAAATTTTTATGTAAATCTCAACAAAAAATTGACGTTTAGTATAACACTATTGTTGCATGTTTTCATAGTAACAACGTTTTGATGTGTTTTTGTTAAGTGCACTAATATGTTTATTTTATTAGTAATATGCACCCGTACGAGCACGCAGCTGGTAGATATTGTAAAAGAAAGAAATATATCTTTATGTATTTTCTCTCATGTAATTAAAACACGTGACGCGTTCCATTATACTCTCAAATCTTGTCCACTTGTCGATTTCTCGTTCATTCGGCGATTCGATAGCCGCCTAAGAAATAATTTCAAAATTGTTCAAATATTCAGTACGTCACTACTCACCAATGTAAACGACAGGTAATCGATGCGTGTGATCAAAGACAAATTGACGTTTAAATTTATTGCCCCTTGCTTTACAGACCGTGTACCCTTCAACTTTATAGATAAATCACGTCACAGCACTACATCGAATGAATTATATCGTTCGGGTAATCATTTAGTTTGGAATAGCTTTTAAAGTGCAGTTCCTGGCTAGACCAAGTTACGGTAACTTAGGAGAATATCAGGATATTTACTAAATTATGTTTTTATTGGTGTATTTCGACCAGCGCCTCGTAATCCACCTTGAAGTCAGTCTTGCGTTACGGTTCTAGAGGTGTTGTTTCCCAGACCTCTTAAGAATGAAACGACCATCTTGATCTTCAAGAACACCAACGCATCTCAGTACAGCTTAAGGAATTCCCCTATTGGGAAAGCTTCTGTTTGAGGATTGATGTGAATGCTCATAGGCTGCAGCAACCACAAAATATTCACGTTATTGGGTACTGGTTTGCGACTCTTGTAAAGGTTAGAGGGATAAATAAGATATATTTTTTTTCATAGAATAATAATTTCGTGATCTAAACCTATTTGTAAAAGGATTTAGTTAAGTACTAAGCAGATACCTGTAAGAAAATTTTCCGAAACAAAATGTGTTTTGTTGTTAAGAAGAGCAAAGATACTTAGGTAATTTAAAAAGGCTTGAAGCAAATTCATTTATCTCGAAGTGTTATCTAAATCTTTAACTGCCTACAACTAGAAGGCCTATATAAAATGGGTTTAGCTATATGTGTAACATAGCGATACGAGTTTGTCGGATATTAGCATGCAATAAATATTGCGAATTTTATGAAAACGAATAGTTTCCGGGACTCGACAGTCCCGCTGTCTCGTAAATCACAGTCAACGTAGAACGACGAAGCAATTGCGAAACCGATACTCTACACTATCTTAACATTATCGACTCAAATAACTGAACCATTGCATTCATAAATTTGACACCTCCGGTAAAACGCGACATCTTACCAACTATCTTTTAACGTCATAAAACATATCTCAATCTCAGTGACATGCGTACTCCAAGCATAACAATGTGTATCAAGCATACCTATCTTATCAAATCAGAAGATTGTGCAAATGAGAACAGTTTATCAGAGGATCGCGTGCGCGATGGTCAGAGACCGGGCTACCGCGAGGTCTGAGGTCGTACCAAGCCCTACCAGTAAGTACTTCGATTGTTATAGGCAGCATTCAACCGTCCGACGCCGCTTCGAGTGAACGTCGGAAAGAAAACGACTCACGTAACTATCGTTCGAGTGAATAGAGTGCGCGTAGTCGATCGTAACGTGCAATGCCCAGCGCCCCGCGCGCCCCTCTTCCCCTCGCAGGGCTATGGAGACCCTCCTCGATAAATTCAAGAGGGAGCAAGGCGGCCTACGACGGTCCCGATCCGTCCGCGCTTCCCTACGACTGATAGGGAATCGCTGGCGGTCCACCAAAGAGGAGGACGCACCAGACGAAATCGACGCGATCAAACGAGACCGCGTAGTGTTCACAACGCAGATTTGGAACAACGAGAAGGAAATCAGTGTTGCGTACACGGGCATCGACGGCACTTACAAACCGAAAACGCCTATCATGGCTAAGACGAAGCAGGACCTTGTAAGGCCTAGGAAGAAGAGCGGAGACATTGACCTGAACTTGAAGCCGCAGAGGCCGAAAAAGGTTGAAAAACCAAAATTTACGGATTTATTTACGAACAAAAAACAGAAGAGCATTTCGGCGAAGGAGCTTACTATCCCAGAGCGGATACCACCCAAAGCTGCAGCTATACTGCACATACATTCGCCAGAGAAGGATAAAGGAAAAAAAAAATTAAAGGGCATGGGGAAATCGGAGTCCGCGAAGAGTATAACGGAGTTGGGGACGCCGCGGCGCACGCGCAGGGGCTCGGAGAGCGACATGTGCGGGAGCCAACCACGCGGCTGCGTGAACCAAGCGTTTGTGTACAGCACTCCACCTAAGGACCGAAAGCTGCCGCTATCTCCTACAGCGTTCTTAAGTATGTATTAATTATTTATTCTCCACTTACTAGTATAACTTAACTTTTCGATTGCCTATATCAGTTTCCACTAGCCTCGCAAACTCTATACGCTGTTTTAATGGGAATACCATCAATCAGTGGATACCTCCACCAAAACCCATAACATGTAAATAAATCTTCAGTCGAATATTTTCTAACTACTCACAGAGCATAGACAGAATTGACAATAACTGCCATCTTTCGAAAAAAATTCAACCATTTGCTTAACGTACTATCCGAAACATGCACGCACGCAAAAACTTTGCTAGTAGTACTCTCCCATCCCATTTCCAACCGCGCACGACGTTGCTTATTTTTATCAATCGGTGACAATGTAAACAAGCCGCGTAACAATAGACACTTCATCATCTAAATGAAACCTAATTATTAATAATTAATACTCCTAAAATAGACATAACCATATCTTTAGTAACGTTAAGTGGCATTCAGTTTCACGTTTAGATTATAAATTATTAATTTGTTAATTTCATTGAAACGCTACAATGTGTGTTGATAACTATGTTTTTTCTTGTAATTATGTATTCTCATTTCATAGAACAGTTAAATAATCTTGAAATCGATATTTCTTGCGTGTAATTCACTTTTCTTGTGTCATCGTGATTGGTACTATCGTACGGCTTCTGTTAACGGTATCTAAGTACTCAATATCAAAACAAAACGGTGATTTATTGAAATATTTTACTCTTCAATGAATATAAGGGAAGAGTGGATGAGGGGTCCGAATAAGCATTATCTCCTTAGTATAGAGGAAGAAAGGAATTTTCCGTAAATTTCTTTTTTCGTATTCTTATTTACATATTTATATTTTGTATGCGAAATACTTCCATATTTTTGTAATTTTTAATTAGCCTTCAATTTTGACTTTTTTGCGTGATTTTCATAGGAAAAGTAATCGTATTTCGAATGTCTCCCATACCAAGGTATCACAGAATTACAGTTAGATCGGGGTGGTACCACAGCAACCTTTATAATCCGCAGCAGTACTTGTACTTTAGTGGTATCGGTGCGGTTGCCGGCTTCCCAATGTTACATAAATGGCCCAACCCACATCGATTACATGACATGTATCAATTTATAATACTTATCAAATTAATAACAAAAGAACGATGACGTCATCGACATAATACATCTCGTGCCAGTTTCCTTTTACGTTTAAGTCAATTAGAACCAAAACTTGAAATCTTGCAACGACCTACGCCACTCGTTGGCTACCCACACGATGTCTAAACAATTAAGCTTTTCTGCAACTATTCAAGTAACTGCATAGTCTGTACTTGCTCTAGAATCTATTTTGTTTTATACATTTGATTTATACAATTCATTCCATATTTGATCTTTGTTACTGGTGACGAGTGGGCTGATTCAAATCTCGCGCTAAGAATTGCGATTGTTATTCAGCGCAGAAAGACCCCTTGTAGGTTAGGTTTTTGTTATCATTCGTTTTAAGGTTTCCATTTATTTGAAATATTTATGTTGAAGTTTCCATTCCATGTTATATTCTTTGTCGGCTATACTTGTAACGAGACGACTATCTTAGTCCTCAGGAGTAGCAACGCATTTATGCACGACGTCAGGTAGGACTTTAGTCTTGTATGATGTTGAACTAGATGTCCATGGGCTGCATGGACATTGCAGCTTACTTGCATGGACGTGCTTAAATGATCTATTTAACATCAGATGGCTTGCACGCTCATTCGCTACTTTAACAACATAAAAAGTAAGTGTTTTGTTTAATTTTTATTAAGGAATATAGGTACGTATGACGGAGGTACAACCATACTCTTACCACGAAAATTTCTAGCTTAAAATTTGTTATGTAGCAACAAAACAGGTTTTAACTAAGTACTGCTTGGGTCTCCATTCTTTGATACGTAAACCAATTTCACACATTGAATAGATACTTACCCAACTTTACTTGCCTTTCTGGTCATTACCCGGCCATTATTGCATCATAACTTATTGCATAATAAATTATGCCTAATGGCGTACCGTCAACAAATAAACTATCTTCTAATATGGTAATGTGTTTACAATTACTAAGTAAGTTAGTTATTGTACAATAAGGAAAAGTATTTGAATTGGAACCAGATTTCAAAGTTATGTCATTAAGGTTATAATCGACCTATGGCTGTACATTCGTGATTGGATCTTCTCCCTGAAGGAAGGCTTAAGCTTTGGTTACCTCTGCGAACTTTGTGTCGAACTTTTAACCTACCCATTTCTTCGTGAGAAGCTTTAAATTTTGATTAACAAGTACGTTCGTTTGCAGTGCACACAGCAGCGACTATTTAAAATTAGTATTTTAATTAGTCACTACAGTATATATATATAAGTTCTCGATGTATCACGAAGAATCAAGCTTGAAACGAAATAAACATTAGCTGAAAATTCAGGACCTCTTATCTACATATGCATCAATTAACACGACTTGCTGTCTCGTGCTCACCATCTTTCTAAAGTTTAATTTCTCGCCCAATTTACAAAAAAAAACTTATTATACATCAAAACCTTTCTTAGGAATCACTGTACCTGTTGTTGAAAACCTATCTGTTTTTATCGCGAACAGACAGACAGACGCGATGGTGGACTTTGTTTTATAATATTTAGAAATAATGTTTATTTATCAATGACTGATTTAATAAGTATATAGAGTTTTTCCGCCGGCTTTTTTCCTCTTTCAACCTTAGCCAATGGGGCACTCAAGCCGATGTACTGATTTTACATTGTATCCTTGACATTCATTATGTGTACCTTATAGTTAAATAAAATATCAGAATTTGAATTAAGGTATTTTTACTACATTGTATAATAAATAACCCACATGCTGCCTTGTAAGTAAATTCTTTGAAAGCTTTCTTTGAACCTTCAGAGTGATCCCCATTCGGAGTCAATCGTACATGGTTTGCATTGGTAGGTATCGCCTTATTCGCCTCAGATGTTATCAACAGTGATCTTTTCACTAATATAGAAGTTGAATGGAAACTCAATAGAGTTATTTTATTTCTTCATTCTACGCCTTTTGTACAGCCTTTAGAAGACTGAAGGTTCATACATGGTTATTTATAGGAACGGAATATTATGACTGATAATATTTTTTCTAAGGCATTCCTTTCTCAATAAATCTTGATGCATTGCCTTATCTTTTATGTGAGGAAAGTACCAAATGAGCATCCAAGTACCTGATGTTAACCCTTTGACTGCGACGCTGATAATTAAATCGGGTCACCGTTTGGAGTGACACTAAAATGGAGACTGAAGATGCGCCGACAATTCGCTGAAATATAATATTTTTTAGCATCTGGGTATCATTTACGAATACACAGACGCAAAGTCGTCATCCCGAACACCGGGGGACGACTACTAGAGGCCATGACGAACCGTGCCGCCCGCTAAACAGCGGGATCGTCGGGGGGCCGCGCTGGCGTAACATCGATGTTTTCGCGTTACATCGTTATATTATTTTTTATAAATTAATTTATCATTGTTTCTTGGAATGATCGATGTAGAGTCGCGGGGCCTCTACCCTGGGGGTATTCGACCCCCTCGAGCAAAAGTCCGGGTGAAAAGGAAACCCTCGAGGCCCGAATAATCCCTACCGCTTAGTATCGCCGCGCAATACACAGCAGTATTTTACGCCGCAGGGAAAGTGTTAAGTTTATGCCCATGAGCGTCGAAATACGACTTCAAATAGGACAAGTTCCATCTAAACTCAAAGTTGCATGCGTTGCTACTCTTAAGGACTAAGATGGTCGCTGTGCTTCTAACCATAGTCGGCAACAACACCTCTCCAATCAAAATACAAGACTTGCTTCATGGAGGATTATGATGGTGGCGATAGTACCTCACCGGTTGAAATATAGTAGTACAACTGAACCTACCATAAATACCAACATGAGGAAGAAATATTTTGGCTTTCTTTTATTTGAAAATCCTTTTATTTAAAAAAAGAGAAACAAATCTCCTTCAACGTGGACGACACGTCTTCCGTAACAAATGTCCAAACGTCGGACATATATGTTTATTTTCTTTGCGTAAAACAACTTCTACGTATTTAATAAAATATTATCCTTATTTTGTTTTTTTTAATATTTTACATTTGTATATACATTTTCCTTAGTGTTCATGACGTAAAACACAAACGTTATTTAGTTAATAATTACTTAGTTTAGTTTATACTTAAATTCTTATTACGGTGAACTCTGACAAGTCTGAAATTTTGACTATTTATTTATTTGCTACAATGTTTAATAGATATATTTTCCGTGGTTCCACACTAGAACAGCGTGTTGTGAATGACCATATATTCCCAAATTGTACCAACTAAATTATTTTTTTTTACTCTTATAACATAATAAAATAAAAAACAAGGTGAACAAAATAATTAACCACAAATATTCGACACAATTTACAATAATTATGATATGAATTTACAAAATTAATAAAGATTAATAACGTATGCCGTTGCGGTATATCAATCTGATGCCAAGGGTTTCACCCTTTTCTAAATCAGACATCTAAATGATGAATTAGAATTAACAATCTGGTCTGGTCTGTTGTGTACTTGATTTTGTGAATTTAATTTTATAACTAGAAAACGAAAACATTTATCTTTCTTAACATTTATTTCAGTTAGTGTTTTCGTGTTTTTGCGGCAAACGGACACTCGCTTGTTGCAACCTATCATCGTGCCATGTAATATTGTGTTCCATTAAGCCTCAGAGAGCTGAACATTATTCAAGTTTGTCACTTTACATTACACTAACGCGACACGTTCTACACCGAAAGTTGACACTGAAAAACAGCAACCTCATTCCATGTAACAATATCGTCAAATAACATTAACGTAAGCTCCTTTATCCTCAAACATGTACAATAATACCACAATGATAAACTTCCTTAAATTGCCGTAACCAATTTTCTGTCAAATTAAATTTACATCGAAATACATCTGTAATTTACCTTAAATTAATAACAATAATACTCGTATACGCAGTTTATTAATCTTCTCTAAATATTATAAAACAAAGTCCCTCTTCGCGTCTGTCTGTCTGTCTATACGCGATAAACTTAAGAAGTACTGGATGGATTTGCTCAGTTTCCAACAACAGGTAGAGTGATTCCTGAGGAAGGTTTAGGTGCATAATAAATTAAGTTATTTCCTTTGTAAATTGAGCATAAATTAAATAGTTAAATTAAATATAGTAATTCAGCCGTCGTACAAAATAGATGTTTCCAATTGTTCGTTTTTGCAACTAGGTAAGGGCTGGATGCTTGTATGAAAAATAATGAAGTAAATATAAACTCTCGAAGCGAAGCTGTGCCGGGTCCCTAGTTTAATATAAAATTAAAAAAATATCGGAATACAAATGTGATTTACCCCAGATTAATAATATATGTTGTTTATTGTTATTTTAACCGAAAATACATTAATATCTCAATACGAATGCAATTTACCCTCAATTAATACCAATAATATATTGGTGACCACATTAAATGTATTATTTACTTAATAAATTTTATTTACATATTAAATTTATTTACTTATGTATATAAAAACATTATTAATCTTTGACTAAAACGATATTAAAGTATGAAAATCAATTTTACTATGTAATGGGTAGTCACGATTAACAATTGGCGGTATTTCATACTAGTTGCATCGCTCGTGGACACGCCTAAACAGTTTGAAATATTTTTAGTTAAAATCATTAATCTAGAGTACCCGTTACTTAGTAAAATCTATAAAATCTGCTATGATATTCGTTTAAAATCATATGAAAATCAATTGATTTTTAAAGTTTATGCAGGTAAATGATGGTAAGAGTTCTCTCAGATTTAGCAGGCGCTTTACTCAATGGTAGTCTTTATAGAAAATGTATAAATTTACTACTAGGCGTATGGCAACCCGGCTAAATAAAATCGTTATGTGGTTATGAATCACATTTTAGTTTCTACACAATTGCAAACAAATTTACAACACATATCGCATAACGAATGGAACACTGACCCATTAGTAGATAGCTCAGAAGTGAAGACCACACAGATACAGGCTACTGTTAGCTCCACGTACCGTCTACCGTCCGAATGAAATTGAAATTACGCATTACCGCCCCAGCAATATGTCAATTTTATTTTATATATCAAATAGCGACCCGACCCAGCTTCGCTCGGATAATAGAGTTTATGTTTACTTTTTTTTTTATACATGCATCCAGTTATTTATTACCTAGTAGCAAAACTAACAATTAGAAACATCTATTTCGAACGACGACTGAATACTATATTGAAATTAACAATTTAATTTCTCGCCCAATTTCCAAAAATAATCTTTTGCGATTTTACAACTATCTTTTTGAATTGAGTCAGTATTCCATTAAACATGCGATATGTTGAATAACAGCATTCACTTATCAGACCGGGCCGCATGCTCCATCGCCCACTAATCGGGAATCGCTCGCAATTGTATACAGTTATTTACTGCCCTTAAATAACACATGAAGCATCCTAAATAGGGAGCATAATTACAAAACGTTGCGTCGCTATCAACGCAATCCGGTATTCCAATTTCAAATCCTAGTCAATCAACGCCATTGCTCGAAAAAAAAATCATCAAAAAATAAATCGTCCGAAGTGAACACACCGATCAGTGTTGCAAGCCTGTGCAGAAATTGAGTTTTTTGCACTAATTCGACCGTTATTCAACGTGTTAAGTAGACGATGGAACAATTAACACTAGTGTCGTAATTTGAGCTGTTATGACTTTAATGTGTCTGATTTCCTCAATTTTGAAGCAATGTATGACAGGTTATGTAACATTGTCAACTTATGATGATAACGGTTTGGTCTATTTAATTTATCTAAGAAATGCAGGTCATAAGGAGACCCGTAGTTCAGTACAAATCATGCTAGCATTATGACCGACGAACCGACCAATATATCTTCTGAAGCAGCAACGTATCTATCTGCTAACTCAGGTAGGATCAGTTATTTTTAAGCCTATCTGTTTATTTACAACTGCGCCTACTTAACATAAAATGACCTACCCGGTCTTTTGATACTCTCTTCTCACTTAAATAACAAATTTGTATGCCAAAAGATCACGTTAATCTAATTTTTTATCATTAAATTTACTATGAAATAGCTCTAGTTGTAAAACTATTATAACTACAATTCATTATAGGCCATTTACAATCATTAAAAACTAGTTTACGAAATTATCTTTTGTGTAAATAGAAAACCAGTACAGTAGCAAAAAATAATTGTTTCAATTATCATTAAGTATTTAGGTGTTAATTTTTTACATGTTCGTTATGCATTGAAATTATTATTCTAAAAAAAAATAATTATTGACGTATTGCATTCTAAAGAAATATTAAATACCTTAATTTAAACAAACGTATTAAAGTAATTGCATCACTTGTTTTACCCGTTTATCGAATCTTATGTCTTTCAAATGTATTTTAGTTTGTATTTACATATTTACATATGTATTCGGTAGATGGAAGAACTACACATAGTTCGGCCGAGGAGGTACCAACGCCGCCGTCATAATCTGCCGTAAAGCATTACTCGTGTTTCGATTGGAGAGGTGCGGTTGCCTGCTACACTTTGATGCGAGGCAAACATCTTAGTTCTCAGGAGTGGCAACGTATCTACATTCGAGCTCAGATAAGATTTTGATCGTGTTTGTGGTTGTACGTGGATGCCTATTGGCTGCGACTACTTAACATCAGGTGATTTGCATGCTCATTTGCTTTTCTTAACCCATAAAAAATAGGGTTTCAAGTTTCTAAGTAAACTCTTAAGTGACTTGAAAGTTGAAAAACTCCTTGTAGTTCAAATATAGGGTTTCACGTTTAAAATAACTAAAGTTGGCACAACTCCTTAGTTAATTGGAATGAAGTAGCACCGTCGCCATATTTATTAATTTACTTAATTAGGTCAACTGGTGGTTACAATATTATACTTTTAAGTAGTAGGTACGTAATCTAATTGCTATAAACTAAGTTGTTTTAGAATTGACGAAACAGATGAGCATACAGTCCAGCTGAAGGTAATTGCTGAGTATTGCCGCCCATAGTATCTGTTAGAAAACCGTGTAGGGTAAAGTTAGATCAATATCTTCATAAAAAATATAATTGATTTCACTCACATTAATTACAATTTAAGATATTTAATTTAAACTTTGATTTGAAGAATAAAATAACTTAATTTTTCTGTATTAGGTAAAGTCAAACCAAATTCTTAAAGAAACAAGTGAAGTGATTTCCCTCACAGGATCTAATTAAAAAAAACTTTTATTTGAGGTATAGTCTAATTTAAATTTTATGTTAGATCAACCTCTTAATAAAAAAAATTATAGGTAATTGATTTCACTGACGTTAACAAAACATGAAAATTTTGATTTTGATTTAAGGAATAAATTGACTTCAATTTAAACAAAATATACAAAAATATACTACAATAGGTAAACATGAACGTAGCTATCTTAAAGCTTTTAGGTAAAATGAAACCAAAGGATGCTTGTATAAAAAGATGTAGACATGCTACAGTTGGTAAGACTGAAAGAAGCTAAGTTTAAAGTTTTGGGTAAAGTTGGACCAAAAGATGTTTATACTAAAAGATATACAATAAACATACATCAGGTAAACGCGAAGGAAGCTATGTTGGAGCTATGGAAGGTAAAGTTGGATCAAAGATGTATAAAAAGATGTACAAAAACACAACAGCAACGACGTGATAGAAATTAAAAGTGTAATTATCTTTCGTAGTGTAGATAATCAAACATTTCTCCGGAGCGTGGGAGTGACTATTGTAACGAGTTCGAAAGTGTTTTGATTCTAACGCCCTTATGTCTACTTAGAACAATAGATTGCCTTATGTTAAGACTAAAAGCCCACACAGAGCATTAAGAATGTTTTTAGGGTTCTGTACATTGTGGCCTAAAACAATGCCTGTATATCTGTACGGCTCTATCTTAGTAGTGATAACAGGTTTGAGCTAAAGTTTTCGCACCTTATGTGTTATAATGGGATGCAACATGACAAATATGAATATCATTAAAAATTATGTCATAGTCTTGAAAATTACTACCAAGAGTATTACATTATGGTTATGAAGGGAATTCGTTAGTCAACTAATAATTACACACACGTACAACGTAATTTTCATGTTATAAAATATTTAATATACAACACAATGGCAAAATATGTGCAATAATTCTCATAAGAAATCCTTACTTTTAGACAAAAATCATCCATTTGCAACAACATATTTGAAACCTGGATTTTACAATGAACGATTTTTTTACGTTTGATGGATTCTAACTTACTAATACTAATACTATTAGACCATGTGTTTAGGCAACTAATATAGCAATAATTTATTTAAAAGCACTGTAAGTTTTCAAACAAATTACACGAAATAATCACGTTTAAGAAAAATGTTCATCTAGAAATATCACACGGATGTCGCAAATGGATGATATATTGTCTATTTATTTGCTATTGTAAAAAACATAAGGGGTACGAAAGTATTATCAAATTGGTTGTAATATACAATTAGTTCACGTAATTTATTATAATTATAAACAAACTCTTATTGTCGACAAAAATATAAATGATCTATTATTTACATAAACATGACGTGCGATTAAAAATAAAACATTAATGACTGTGATAAATTACTTAGATGCTATGAACGTATTAAGTAAAAGTAAATATTAAACAATTATTAGTGCATGATATCATCGAAGTTACAAAACATTCGTATTTAAGCAAACAAGGAATTCCTGCGATATTAACCTTTGTTTTAAGAAGTTAATAGAGGAAAATAACCTAACCTAACCATTGTTTTCTTGTAACAAGTGATACAAGATGCCGCGTTCATTCAAAACGATAGAAAGTAGGGAAATATTTACGTATGAAATAATAACTGTGTACCAGAACGGAAAGAATAACTAGCCTTATTACGTTGAAATGTATCTCTTGTTATCTTGAGTTATGCTTATTACTATGACTTGTAACAATTTTAAGTAATGAGAGAATAAGTTATTTTAATCAGAAAGCTGATTTAACCGTAACAAAGAAAAGCATTTTAATTATATTTCCTTAAATAAATGAGACAGATTTACAATTTAAAATGCGGTCTGCAACGGAAAAATAATGGGAGAAAGATATTTTTAAAACAATGTACTGATGTAACTGCCTTCCAAGCAAACTTATTTGGGTTTACGTAAGTACAGGAGTCTGTGAGAGAAATGATTTGATACTTACACATAATTGAATCTCACTTACGAAATGAGTTATTAATTCGAAAGCACATTGACCTTTTGCAAGGTTTTACTGATGAGTATTTGATGGTGATTTTATAATTTGAGATTATATCTTCTGTAACACTAAAACTATAGTTTAATTAGGGACGTATCAACGTCCTCATAATCTACCGTGAAGCAATTCTTGTCATTCGGTTGGAGAGGTTCAGTTACCGGCTACATTTTGAAATTAAAGAGACCATCTTAATGGTCAAGAGTAACAATGCTCCTAAGTATGTAATTCGCGGCAGTCGTGACCACGAGCCTTGCAACTGGTTCAAAATATCAGCAATCAAAAATCGTTACTCGTAAATATCCGTTACACAGTAAAATGTATAAATTCCACAATTATTTTAGTTTAAAATCGTTCGAACCCGTCTCGTTCCAGTTTGTTTGTGAATGTGCATTGACTGCAACGACTATTTTACATTAGGAGGCCTGCATGCTTGTTTGCTACTCTTCTCAAATAAAAAAAATTAAATAGTAAGGTATAGGAAGGAATGAAGATAATGCGTCTTTTTCACGAGAATGTTATATGGCGGTACCCCTTTTCAAATGTGTTCCGAAGTATCACATTTTGAAGTAAGCTTGCCATAATCCCGCTTTATGGGCTGATAGTAAAATTACTAATCAAATCTTCTAATTTCCTATTAGATTTAATTCCACAAACGTTATAGTTAACAACTTTAAATCCAAATTGTAAATCATGGTTACATTAGCTATATATTTTACAATTCATCTTTTTATATTTTTACATTTAACTAAAAGTAGCTACAAATTGACATCTGTAATGGATTCCCGCACTTTATTAACAATTAACATTGCGATATAGAATTTTGCTTGAAGAAAACTAAAATAACAGAAAAATAAAACTTATTATTTTTATCACAAAAATTAGAGCCAATTTCTAGTGTCGTAATAACATTGCTCCCGTGTAGGTGTGAATAGGAAGATAATGCAATTTCCACCGCCCGTCACTAAACTAATTTGAACTTGCACTCTACCTACTTACAAGTTACCCACTACTGAGGTACCTACACGTAAGACGTAACTTTCGCACACTAGAGATTTCAGATACAATGACGACATAAGAGATCCAAGATAGTGCACACAATGGCACAGTAGCTAGCTCCCAAACCGTGAGACCACCTCAGTTGCAATAATGATACTGCAATGGAGCGACATGGTGGATTTCTTCACGTGCGGTCAGTTTCATTTCCGAATTTATTTGTTTCTTTAGTGATTTGTGATTCGTGCCAGTTCTTTAACTAGTGATTTTATTATCGTGACTTTATCGATACTTTTTTGGCCGTGTACCAGTGACAAGGTAGCAACTTCCGATTTAGTTGTACGAGTATTAGTATAACATGTCCGATTTTGTCGATCTCGTGCGGCGTTCCGCGCGCCGGCCTCGTACGCGTTTCCGCCTTCTGAGTTGGGTATTAGAAACGATACATCACTGTTACTTTCAAAGACTTTTTGCTAGTCAACATGGAATTGAGTAACAATTACCCACGCAACGTGCAAACGCACGGTATCGTAGTCACGAGCTATCGGAACAATAATGTGTTTAACGTCTAAGTACGACACAATCATGGGAACTTTTCACCATACATTCTGAGAACTAAATTTGCTTTCAATATACCATTTGATTTCGTTAAATTATTATTATTGTCAATATAACCGGTTTTAGAAAATGTAAAAATGTGTTTGTTATAATGAAATAATAATTAAACGAAAAATAGATTAATTTTACTTTCGTAGTGTTTATTAGTAGCTAATAATAAGCGTCCATCAAAATCAGAATTTTACATTAAAAAATCTTACATGTCTATTCTCGTTTTTCTAAATTTACAGATCTCTGAAGGTCATTAATGCATGATGGTTAATGGCAAGAAAATTGACTCATTGTCTATAGTAAAAAGTGATCAAAATCAAAATCTTGTATTTTTTTAATAAGTGCTTAGTAATTTTGAAACAACGTTATATTCAAAACACGCGTGTTTATACCTATTACACTATATAATTACAAACAACCAGACGAAAAACAACATCGTGTCGACGAGAACGGCAACATAGACATATAATTATATTCCTTGCTTTAACATCTGTTAATTACCAAAACAAGCAGGATACTTCAATCAGAAATTGGCACCGATAATTACGTTGTTAGTTATTTCAGTCTCGTGGTCCGAGAGCCTCTCATTAGCTATTAAAATCACTTCAGCGTTCTGTTCTCCACTTTCATTTGCTCAGCAAATATGGACAATAGATAACTTTTTATTATCCGCAAGTGTGACGTCAAAATTCGTTTTCGCTACTCTAAAGATAATTAGGCTGTAGTCTCTATATAATAGAGTGAGTACCTACTTACGTAATTGAATGTTTTTTCTTTGATTGTTTTATTTTTTGATTGAAATATATTTGTATGAGATTTTGGTCCTAATGGAATTAGTTCAGAAAACCTTTGTAAATAAATATAGGTTTCTTAGTTTAATATGAAATAGTCGTAGATGTCAGTGATAGATTCATGAATACGATAGATTTGAGAGATAGGGCCAGTGGTTGAAGTATCAAAATGTTATCTTAAAGGTGGGAGAACTATAGTTCGACCGGGGAGGTACTATCACTGCTTATAATCCGCTGTAAAGCATTACTCGTATTTCGGTTGAAGAGGTGCGGTTGCCGGGTACACTATGAAGCGAGGTAACCATAGTCCTCAGGAGTAGCAACGTATTTACATTAGAACTTAGATGAGATTTCGTGCGTGTTTGTTGTACGTGTACATTCTACGTGGATGTCTATGGGCTGCAACTACTTAACATCAGGTGGTGTGCATGCTCGATTGCTGCTCTCCTCACATGAAAAAATGGTTCTACATGAAAATTCATGATCTCTCTCTCTCTTCATTTTTATCGTCATAATCGTAAGCTTCATAATAATAAGAGCATCAATTTCTTGTCTATTTGTACTTTTAGTTACGAAAGATGTTCTTCAAATTTATTTTTGAAAATATCCTAGCTATACACGTATATAAAACGTTCATAGATATTAATGTAATTATATCAAAACCTTTATTTGAATATTTTAATTGATAATAATTAAGAAGGTCGTATAAAATGCTAACAGTGTCAATCATTAAAAGTACAATACGGTACTATTTGTAATATATTTTGAAAAGTCACATTCATAAGATTAATAGATAAATCAATTGTCGGTATATAAAATGAATAAGTTCACCTTGTAATGATCGGTTAGTCCGAACCTAATCGTAATGTACTGCGCGGTGCCAAATAAGGCTATTGAACGTCTGTCGAGGTTACACCCAACCTTGAAACGCTCAATTTGAAGACATACGAAGTTTTTTTATGAATTTGATAACAAGCAGCTTGCAGACCATCTTAGGTTCACGACCACATCCCTTACTCTTACCAACTCCACGTTAGCATCCAGCTGAAGTCTATCGTATAAGTTACTTTTCCTCAGATCTAATAACGTATATGACGTTACTCTATCTGAGGAATAAGAAAGTCGAATCATATATAAATGAGTCCGTATCAAAACTAAACACTAGAAACAAGTAACACCTTCACCGTGGAAAATTATAGGTTCCACCTCTTTTTACTGTATAACGGGTATCACGATTTACTGTTATTAATTGCCGATTAATAGGCAATTTTGTCCAAAAACTTTTAATTTGTTATATAAAATGTACAAATTCCGCGATGATATGCATTTAGAGTCATAGGTTACGTAACATAAGAGGTAGACACTGGAATTTTTATTTGTACCTTACAAATTACTTAGTCCATATCTTATATACCTTACAGACTAATATGCACGTTGATGTATACTTAAAAATTTTAATAGAGTTCGTCCACCTTTTTGGCTAAGTCTATTTGATACAAGAAAATACACGAAAGTTGTTCGCCTGTAGATGTACAAAAGCCTATTCAAGTAAATAGAAAAATGGTATACATACTACTGAAATTGTCCAAACCCGTTTATAAACATAAATTCGAAAATAAACATTAGATAATGAAACCAAAAAAAATAAAATTAATCTTTATTAATTAAATAAATATGGTAATAATAATATAACATGTTCTATCTTATATATGAGAAAATATCTTTGAAAGAACAATAATACGGAAGTCAAACGAGTACAATTTGTTCTGCTTCCATTATACGTATGTTTTGTTCCACTGCTTTTCTTTCCCACGACAAATATAAAAGCCAAATTTGTTCGAGCTAGGAAACACTCGATTTCCTCTACCATTGAATCTTGTCTCTGCCGTTCTTTAATCGTCAATCAAAATTCTGCACGCTACTTACCTACATGTTATACGGAATTTATGGTAAACCTTAATGTCATATGACAAGAAAGGCCGATCGTTTTGTAATGCATATATTTCGAAGCATGAAAATTCTCGATTTCTGTTAATGATCGCAAATTTGATATCAATTTTATTTGCTCTCGTAGAAAATTACACTTAGTTGTCTTTTTAACACGCTTTTATTAGCTTGGGTTGTATGTATGTAATGGAATCTTTGAGCATAGTTTTCACCAATTTCCAGATGTGTGATTAATTTGAAACTTTGCACACGTATCAAGGACCGGTGACAATGTAATATTATGAAAAAAAAATTATTTTTTTTTTAATTTTATAAAAGCGTGTTTTGTAGATTTTTAACTATTATTTATTTACATTGAAGTTAATCAACTTAATCCATTTGAAGAAAGCCTTTGTAATGGCTGGCCACAAAACAAAAACATAACAGACATAATAAAATTTGGATTATAAAACTATACTTATCGAAAAACTTCACTACTTTCTCTTATCCTTTATGTAATTCGGAAGCCAAGGTAAAAGTTAGTTACATTTTCTGTATTTACATTTATTTTACTATACTATGAAAAGTAACTATATAAACGTCGATTGATAATTAGGAATAATTAGGAAACTATCGATGTCACGCCCTATAAATATTATAACGTCGCATTTCCTAACACGTTAAATACTCGTATTGCCTGGGTAATGTGTATCGTCTTTGTTCATAATTCATTCAAGTACAAAAGAACCACTTGCATGAAATTGGGCTCTACGGTAGAACACATCGTTATTCCGTACCACCGCACAAGCTAGTGTTATTATCGACACACTTTCCGGACTGATTCCGTTACATACGCCTGACTGTACATTGTATTCCAAGATCAATAACTAAACACGTACCCAATTCCCGCATCCAGAAAGATGGCAGAACTATAGTCCGACCGGGGAGGTACTCAGGGAGGGACCGCTGACCTCATAATCCACCGTAAAGCATTATTTGTGTTTCGGTTGGAGCGGTGCGGTTGGAAGTTACACTTTGAAGCGAGACGACCATCTTAGTCCTCAGGAGTAGCAACATATCGACGTTCGAGCTCAGATAAAATTTCAATCGTGTTTGTGGTTAGATGTCTATGGGCTACCACTACTTAATATCAGGTGGTTTGCATGCTTGTTTGCTACTCTTCTCACATAAAAAATCTAGTGTTGCTAGTCACACTTTCCGGACTGATTTCGCTACACAAAACACCGTAAATTATATTCAAAGATTAATAATTCATCAAATTCCCAATTCCCGCATCCACTTCCAGAGTTCACAATGACGTATTTTAAACGCAAATAAAACATTACGAGAGCTCGTTACGGCCCGCAAAGCATGCCGTTTATGGTCACTGGTATAATTTAAGTGAGTACTCTGAATAAATGACACAGATTGTCGTAATGTTCCTTTTGGGTCGTATCTCGCAGTTTAGTGTTCAGCAAATAGCTCGGGTAGAGGTAAAAAATTAAATTGCCATAAATGTTTCTTAAATTTTCTCCGTCTTTCAATCTGTTGTCGCATTCGTCACCAATTTAAAATTATTTACTTCAAGAGAGATATCGTTATTTCTTTTATGATGATTCTATAACGATTGATCTTATAATGTTTACATACCTATTAAACCATATTTAATTATACTACGAATGCATTGCAATATTTTTTCTGCCTAAATTTAAAGATTCTGATACGATCCTAACCCCAATGCAAACGTTTGAAGCGTTATTAGATTTATCACTAGCATTTAATTTGCACTGAAAAATCGCAGGATACTATATCATTGACTTCAAAATTATTTCCAATGCATCGTAGTAAATATTCATTTCCACTTCCTATATTATTACTTTATTACCATATTATGTGTGGTCAAAAGCTTTGACAAACATAAAATAATGACGTCACGTTCGAGAATCCTATTGAGGCAGAAATAGTCGCTTTCTTTCTAAAGTTCTCTATTTTGTAAACGTATTGTATGTGTAGTATTTTTCGATGTGTTGTTCTTGGCCATCTTCTTGATATAACGTTTATTTTTGAGCTTATTATTTGGTAGATCATAATCTTAATTATAAAGAACTTTAATTTACAAATTGCTTGCCTGCTTTGCCACTAGTCACATTAGTCGACGTTAACTGAACAACTAGCTAAATCGAAAGCGAATTTAACAGACATTAAATCAAAATTTGACAATTTGATCAAAACAACCGTTGATCAACAAACATGCAATCTTGTTATCACGGTTTTATGATCAAATTGATTTTATATCTCCGTTTATTGTTTATTTGAATATTTAGAAAAATGTCAAAAGAAAACATTTTACATTTTTTAACATCCCTATTTCTTTTTTATAACGCGGTTCGCGCCCACAGGCTGCATGTTCGCGCCTGTGCTACTCGATTGTATTACCCGGGGAATTCTTGAACACTTAAAGGATAAAAGCCTCTTTATACAATCTCCGTTCTTCTGACTGTTATTTAATCACTTTTTCTTTTCCTTTATTTTCTTTTGCAGTAGATTTACAGCAGATTGTACATTTATTACAGGTCGGGAATCATTTTAAAACATCAATTAAAAACATCATTTTAAAACTTTAATACTTAAATACTACGGGTTAAAATTAGTACTTCTATGATTATCAATGACCCTACTAAATATGTTACACATAAAGAGGATATCCTTATGAAAATAACAAATACAATCAATATTCCACTAGACGATTATTACTATATTTTGACGATCCCATCTTGTCGCCTTACTTCTCTTTCACGTACAGAATTCAACATTATAGAATGCCCTCCCAAGCAAGGGAGTATATATAGCTATATAAATTAGTTTTTTAATCTGAGACTCGTGACCTGTTTGGAGGGTTACAAAGCCTTACCGTGGGGTTTATAATAATAACTAAGATGAAGAAGAAACAGAGCAAGGCAATAAAGAAAAAATCCACCTTGTAGTATTGTTCCAAGCTGTTAATATTTTTTTTGGATCACAAAAATTAACTAAATTTTATTTTAATGACTTGATAAGTAAATATAGAAAGAAGCAGACATTATTACTCGGAAAATACTAACGTAGTCTATTTAAGGTTCTTAGGGCTTGCCAGATATTGGCGTGCTTATGGGTTGCTTATTAAAAAGGGTTGAATGTGAATTATAATGAATGAAAATAAAATAACTATACATTTGGGAGCATATGTGTTTTTCAGACAGGTTTTTTTTACCTTAAATAAGTTAGTAGTAGACAACGATCCCACCTGATGGTAAGTGGCGATGAAGTCCTTGATGTTGAGCGCACTAACTTAGTAGAAGCCTATTCACTCTCTTCTTGAAAGTTATTGTTTATTAAAAATGTCCAAGTTTCAACTACAACAAAATACATCTCCATTTTAAAAATGAATATGCATAAAATATTGTATTCTCACAGCTTGAAATGCGACTGAATACCGGAACATACTCTCGTAGCAGCGTAATCCTGCAAAAGCGAGTATTTCCTTAATGTTATGATTTATGCTGCGTCGTCGAGATACATATATTTACTTGCTGGAAACGATAACTTGCGGCAACTTATTCTAAGTTTATTTAATAGCAATTGGGTTTAGTTAAATGGTTGCTTTGTTTAGATCCATAGATTTTGAAGTTATATTTTTTGGCGCATTTGTGATAACAGATCGGAGTATATTTCTAACTTTGTTCTAAGTTGTGTACGTTGGTGTAATGTTTTTTATTATATTAATATTGTCTAAATCGCCATCTATTCTAAAAGCAATGTTTTCCTTGAATCTTAACAAAATTTTTGCATATCCTACAAAGATATCATTACTTGATCTATTGGTCATTTTCTTAGTAAAAACTTGTTTAAATGCATTAAAAATGTTATATTAATTATGCTAGAACAAAAAGGATAATGTACATAAGTATACACAGGCTCGTATGCATCTATTACAGATTTTATTTTCTCGAAACTCTAGTATGCTCAGATTTTCTCAATGATAAAAATAAAATGTTGTTTTCCCAATTTGTAGAGAGTTTCTGACGAAGTTACTTATTTGAACTTCGCTACTTCCTTATAAGTTTCGGTCAAAGATTACAAGTTTTTTGTTCATTTTCTAAATGACGAAACTTCGTTAAACCGCTGATTTTTCGCCATGATAAAATGTTTTAAATACTTCCGAAAGAGTCAAACTTTGTTTCACCAAAACTGTGGCAAAAGACGTTTTTCCGTTACTTAACAAATAAAATTTAAGATTTAAAGGTGAGAGCACTATAGTTCGACTCGGTATTTCGGAGGCGACTATCTTAGTCCTCAGGAGCAGCAACGTATCTACGTTCGAGCTTAGATAGGATTTCAGTCGTATTGTGGTTGTACGTGGATGTCTTTGGGCTGCAACTACTTAACATCAGGTGGTTTGCATGCTTTTTTGCTACTCTTCTCATTAAAAAAATAGCTAATAAAATATAGTGAATAATGTTAAAGACAACAAATACGCTTGATAAGTGTTTAAGGTTATTTTATAACCGAAATGCTTTTGTAGAATAATCAGTACTAACTGACAAAACTAATCAAGAACAATTTTAAGATATAATTAGTTATGACCGGTGTCTTCTCACATAAAAAATAGATGCAAATGTAGGTAAATCGTTTCAAAAGCAAACCGCTGGAATCAAGTCGAGGCGATGGGATTTATTACGTTTACTCAGGTGCAATTTGAGCGCCGAATTTGCATTAAATACATAACAGCTTTGGACAGTTGGTGATGTCGTCATTTGAAATTCCTAAATATGGTACCGAAATGTGGTTCTCTGTACTTAATTAAACATATATGTGGTTACGTAAGGCAATATTTTATTAGCTAATCAATGATAACTATTGAAAAGTTAGATAATAAGAAAAATAAATTATACTAATTTCTAAGTCATACATACATATCAGAATTTTATTTCAATTTATAATGTAGTAATCAATGAAAATTAAGAATTAGGGATATAGTATGAAAGAGGATAGGAATATTTTATAATAAATGCCGAACATTTTCGCCTTGGTACATGTTAATGAATATGATGGTACAAATTTAATAGTTCAGTATATTTTTAGTAATAAATTATACATCACGTCTACATATATATTTGTAACTTACTTTTAGGCAGTAAATCCTTATTGTACATGTTTCCTTGATGTAAATGAGGTACTGCCAATGTTGCTCACATTTTAAATATTTTCTTTTATTCTTGTATATAATTTTTATTATATTAATTTCGTACTCCATTAAAAGTCATTATTTTCGTTACTTTAAACATTGCTTCCCTCTAGAGTTGCAGTACGGCGCGCTGCTGGAAGGGTGCGGGGGGGAGCTGCCGTCGCTGAGCGCGTGCGCACCCCTCCCCCCGCACCTCGACAAAGCTACCCGCCGACAACAGAAAGATGCGCGCGCGCACCAAGACAAAATCGCACAAGTTAACATACATTTGCAGGGTATTTTTTTGTTTTTTTTTTTCTCTCATTTTCTTTTCTTTTCATTTCTTTTCTTTTTGTTTTTCTCATCTTGCAATTAATTACATTCCGAAATCCGTAACATTTAAATTACAGCTCTGTTAGTAAAGTTAACTATTTGTAGATTTTATAATAAGTTAGTGATTTTAAAATTGATATGTCTTTGTTTCAGCACTATTTGCAGCAGTTGAACATGGGTACCTTGATAAGGCGAGAAATATCCTGGAATCCACTGATGTTGATGTTAACAGGTATACATTTTGTAATTGACTATATATATATTACATTATGATCTATGTAACGTTATTTAATGAAAGTATAGGAGCATTCAGTTAATTGAATTTTAGGCTTAATTGAATTTAAATTAATGTAAAAAAAAATGTAGTGATAGAGAAGAAAAAATATATTTGTAAAAAAAATTGTAGTCTCTTTCATCATCATCATCAACTGCATCGTCTTTAAACAGTTATCACTTAAACATTTTGAATATGAAGGTGACTAATGATATGTTAATATTATGCCAATACTTCAATCGAGTTCCATTTCGATCCATTCTGGAAAAAAAAGAGAGTAACCATCGTGGGTTACCATGGGGGTTATATTGACCTTCATTTAGCGTGTTGTAAACCCGTATATGAGTTTAAAGTGAGATTCACTTAATATTTTTCCGTATCTTTCAGCCTTAACCCAGACGGCCTGTCTCCGTTGGACGTCGCGGTGCTGGCGTGCAACAGACAGCTCGTCAAGATGCTCATGGAGTTTGGAGCAAAGGAAGGCACGCAGTGTGAGTATTGTTTACAGTTTGACTGCGGAGCTTGTCTATTAGATCAGTCAGCGTTGCAGAAAGCGGCACTAAGCTGGAACTTATTTCTCTAGACTGAAAATTCGTAGACAATTCACTAAAATATTCTATTTTTTATCATCTGTGTATCATCTAAGAATACATACGCCCCCCTTGTAGCGCTGACGTAAACACAGCACTTTTGATCGCTCTTAATCCATGAAGATTTTTACGTGTACAATACAAGTGCACAAGCCGCAAGCGCGTTGCGCCGCGCAATACCGAACAGTGTAATTCGCAGGGAAAGTGTTAATCATAGTACAGCGTCACGTATTATAACTACGTCGCTCTGAAATTTGCTGCAAATGACTACAGTAGTTAACTATTCCGACTAAAACATTATTACTCATGAGCTCATTCCTGGCTCTTTGGTTTGCTGGCGTCAGATGCATCCTTCCATACAGTTCACATCAGCCAGCTGCAGTCAGAGCGGAAAAAGAGAGTTTTATTTTAAAATAGTGCATTGTTCTTCGTAACTAAGCTAAGCGACTTGTAAGTACTCGTTTTTTACGCTGACTGTACTTGAGCTCTATTTCAGAGCGGCAAAATTATATTAAGCGCTTCGAACCAACGGTAACCAAATTGGTTAAATACGCAGAAAGTTCCAGTTTGGTTTCTCATTCAGGCAGATCTCTAAATGATGATTAGGTTAGTTATTTCTGGGTCTGGGTGTTTGTGTTCTTGTCTTTGTATGTCCATGAATTCCACGAAGTAGTAGATCGTAATATGGACTTATAAGTGTAGAAAGTGTATTATCTGAACAAAATTGCAGAGAAGTAAACAATATGTTGCTTTGTTGTTTATATGATATTCGCAACTATTGACATAGTATAAATATCGCTACTTCAAAACAAAAGGGCCACAACGCAAATAGACCTTATTTTACAGGAAAGCCATTTAAACTTTCAAAATCAGTTCTTGTATAATTGCTCTGTAATTTTAAAACTGATAAATAGGTGTTATACACT
>DWON01001101.1:0-26392 GCA_018251015.1 Phocides pigmalion okeechobee | reverse complement strand
TAATTTAATTTAATTTTAAGTTTTATGTTATGGTTTATTATATATTTTTAACTTATGTCATTGTAAATTAAATAAAGGTACCAAGATAATAAAAAAAAAGTAAAACTAAAAAAAAAACTAAAATTAAGTTTAATATTCCTAAAATTCGGTTCTAATTTGAACAATTAAGTGGGGGAGATGGGATTTTGACGTGACTAACTAAATACCGTTTTGTGCAACCGGTTGTGCTATGTCGAACAGCCGAATGCTCTTTTGGCGACAAAAAGCAGTGCAGCGAATCGAGGTAATACGAACTCTTACCAAGCATCCAAGTTTTTATTCCAGTCAAATAATTTTATAGTAACTTGCGATGGTATATTATAAATCCGAAGGTTTAGATATGGTTATGATGTATTTTAATTAATCTTTGTTGGTAGATAAACAGTTCGATTTCTTAAATAACGTATAAGATATATTTTGTATAAAAATCAAGCGAAATTTGGCGTATTTTAATTGCGCGGCTGACGGCGGATAATAATAATATATAATGAGGGGGGATACAGTTTAACTACTTCATAAATGGATAGCTTTGGGTTATATTTAAAAGAAAAGCGTTGTTTTTTCATCGCGTTTTTTTACTTTTTTTTGTAAAAAAGTCAGAATACGTCCGATAAACCGTAGGTTATTATATATTTTTGTAGTTGTAGGTATATACCTATTTATTGTGAATGGAATGCGTACCTATTTGATTCAGTTATTCATTAAAGTAATTTAACATTTAAGTGATAAGTGTATAATATGTTAAAATAATATTTTTGATAGAAACGTATTAAGTGAATCCTATTTGCATTTCTTAAGTGTTCGATTTTCTGATAATTTTCTTTGCATTCCAACAAAAACCTAGAACGATGCCAATTCATTGTAACTTAGTAGAAGTTAAGAATGGACAAAGTAGCACAAGCTAGGCCGCAGTAACATTTAAAGAACATCTATTAAACATACTTTTCCAGACGTAAAAGCATTGAGAGCATTGTGACTAAGATTCTGGCTTCTTCCACGAGGAGCCCTGTGTTAGTATCCAGATAGATTATTATTTTCCTTAGTCACATGTATATGAGTAAATAAATACCATTACATTGTGAGGAAACCTATAAAGACATGCCCGAGAGTTCTCAGAGATTTGTAAAATCTACCAATTCACACTTGCCCAGCGTGAACTGCGACCTAAATATTCTCACCCTAAGCACCCTTGTGCCCAGGACAGTAATTTGTTGCTGACAGTTCCAAAAAAAAAGATTATTTAATATTTTTCTACTGCAATAGTCGGTATTGCACGCGTAAAATTAGAACAGCGATTCACTGGCCGTTAATACTTTATGTGAGATGATTCAGTAAATCGATAACGATTGTTATAATTGGAACACAAACGCTATTCGAATCGATTCGACACAGTTTTTGTTTCGACACGCTCCGTTATTTTACAATATGGTCCGTTTTATTGATGAAACGAAAGTGAATTTCACATATAAAATACTTTATGTTTTCATTAAATTTTCTCATAATAAAAATATTATAAGACCTTTTTTCAAAAAGATACAACAAAAATAAGAATTGCGATTGCTATCCAGCGCGGGAATGCAGCTAGTGTTCTTGGAACCATGCCGCATGGGCACGGACTCCCTTTAGATTGTTTAGGTTAGGTTTTTATTTTAATTAGTTTTAAGATTTTCAACAAAAATAAGTGTGTAAATAAAACAAATATTTGATAATTTTAATTTGCTAACAGATTCTAAATGTCTTATTATACAAAAATGATGTGCATAAACTCTTTAACTTTTAGTGTAAGAAACATAAAATAAGGTAATTTAATGTATTGATATTATTAATAATAAAATATGATATATTTGCATAATCGTACCTGTGATATTAATAATACAACAGTGTTAAAAGGATTATTTTTTCCAGAACCACAGACATAATAAACTTAGGTATGGACTGGGCGTACCCTACATATCATATATACGGAAACTGCGTGGTTTATTTTTATTCACAAAAAACATGGAGACGATATAAAATCAGCAAAGACATCTAAATCTTTATGATAGATTAAGGCCCCATTCATAAGTAATAGTAATTACATTTTTCTAACAGGAGTTTTATCTGAAATTCTGCTGTTCCCGAGAATAAAGATGTTCTTGATATGATTCGCACACAAGAATCATGCTACGAACCTAAAAAGTAGAGCCATTACCATACATCATTATGTTTAGAAAGGACAGTTTTTCGGCAGCTAGACTTTCAAGCAAGTCGACCACTATAGCCCTTAGCAGTAATCAGTTAACATCAAGTCCAGTAACTTACACGCTGTTGAATACTTTTCTAAAATAAAAAATGAGTCGAGAACGAAATCGCTGATCCTGGCGAGTGAAATGACGTGCTTGATTATCGTTTAAACGTTAGTCTAACCCAGGGGCAAAGCTAGTACTACAATTAATGAACACTTCTGAAGTATAAAGTGTTAATAGTCGGTGTACACTTAGTATGTGCAGTCACAAATTGCTGCTAAATTACATGCAATTAAGTCGACTGATCGCGCCATTAGTGTCTCCGAGATTGGTTTTTCGACCCAGTTACTCATTTACGTACGGTTAAATGGATTTAATTTTACTCGGCAAATAAATAAGGCGCGGTAAATGTAACAACGTGCCATTTTTGTCGTAATTAAAATTTAGTTGGTAATATTAATGAAGTTACATTCAGTTCTCTAGAAATAAAAAAATAGAAGTTTGATTTTTTTGAAAAACATTTTTCATGTAATTGAAAAGCAATCAGCCAGTCCTTTTACATCTCAGCGGTCAAGCAGCACAGACTTATACAAGTCCAAATAGAACAGAAATTTTACTTCATGTTGAGCGCAGGAGCGTCAACTTCTTAAAGCGAAATAGATTCGTAGGAATAATCCTACGATATACTATACTATATAAATATTGACGAGCAAACGAGAATGCAGACCACATTATTGTGAGTGGTTACTGTTGTCTATGGACATTTGTAACTAGTTCAATATAGAACAGGCGTCTCTCCTAGTCGCATGTAGTCTTACATAAATGAGTTGCAGTATTACTATTCTTGGTAACTGAGATGGTAGTTCAATGTATGATTGAACCAAGGGAATTAGACTCTAATCAAAACTTTTTAGCAACATACATCAGCGTTATACCGCTAATGTAATACATACATATCTATTTTACACAATGTCTATTTTGCTATAAAAATAATAGCTACAAGTAGTCCACTTGATGTTTTAAATACCTACTCTGATAATGGTTTCGATCAATTAATTGTTTTTTTCTAATTGTAAATCAATTTAAATAGCGGAAATCAATTTTATTAGTATGTAAGCTATCAAATACATAATTACGTTAAGAATTTTCATTTTAGTTAATGTACTTACAATATTTCATTAAAATCTAAAGTATTTTCAATTCTTCAATTCACCTTCAATGCGTCAAACATTCTCTAACGACCTTCAATATATTTTACTTAACATAGACTCTTGTATTCCCAAGTTCTACTTTTAAAATTCATCTGAATCAATATTATAAAAGATGTATCATTGTTTTCTATCAGGAATATAACCTTTCTTCGCGGTAGAACCCCTTCATATTCCAGGATATCTATAAAATAGTCCTTATCAGATTTATCATATCATATTATATAATATGTATTTTTTTATCCCTATATTTCCATCATGATATTTCAAAAGATGCTATTTCTACCTCTTAAAGTTCTCTTACATTTGAAGTGACCATAGCCTTAATAGTAACCTTTAGATAGGATTCTTATTATAGGTATACAAAGTCTGTTATAGATGTTCACAGGCGACAGCGATCATTTACTATCAGATCGACAGCATGAATGTGTGGTGCCACAATTTCATGAAAGAGTAGATTATTTTGCCACATTTCCCTATGATATTTATCATAATCCTTTACTCTAAATTGCTAGCAATTACTGACACTAAATATTGTAATTTTGGCCGCGAAATCAGCTACGTAAAAATCACGAAAAGTTAGCATATTTACATACAGTAACAATGAGACTGCTTCTAAAATAATAGTGCGTAGGAATTTCTCTTGACCTAGCTCATTCATGGTCAGGATCAACGTCGGGTCTGACCTTTAGTGTCGTTGCACATCTGGTTCTGTGAGCGATTGTTAAATGACCTCAGTGAGCCCTTCACAACTAACTTAAGGTTAGGGCCCATTGTTGGGCCACTAGGCAATTATATAAGATAATTAATTATGTTATAAGCATTGCAAAACAACACTGACCCTCGTCATAGCGCAATAAATAAATGATAAAATATCTTACGTCATATATCTTAATGTAATGTTCAGTGTATTCAATTGTAATAGCAAATACACTAACTTATTTTCAACTTATAAATATTGAATGGTGGAACTTTTTGAAGTTCGCTTGCGGTAGCATCAACACGACCCCTATTTCTGCGTTGCAGCAGCAATGTAAACTTCAGAACTGCAGAATTTTACACATTTTAAAGTGTATCTAGTTTTAAAAAGTTTTTAGTGTACCTATAATTTTTGGAAGTCTCTCGTGTTAGTTTTTTGGGAGTAGCGACATGTTAGCAAAATTAATTCAGGTAGATGTCCATAGGTACATAGGTCCATAGGTTTGCTACTCCGTTACATAAAGAAAGACAAGTATCAAATCCAAGTTGTGGTTCCACTCTTGATACAAAAACTCAGCATTGTTTTGTCAATCCCAATCCTAAATAAAATCGAAGTTTTGTTTTATCGGACGATATTTACGCACTACGTTCCTTACAAATGAACCTTATATATGTAATGTAAGATACACTTCAGACGACATAGAAAAGTCTTTACTCCATCCGTTATCATGAAAATTCTTATACCACAGCGAAAAACTTCGAGCTTCGTCGTTTCAGCAAACTGCTGAATATCATTATTCCATATTTTTGTGGTGGTGGTGGTTGATTGTCTTTTGGGTACCACTGATGAATTATTTTGCTCCATTTGACTTTTTCTCCTATCATGTACCCAACATTTATATTTTAGCATTCTGATTTTAATGTCCTACACCAGGGGTCGGCAACCTTTAATATGGAAGAACCAAAAGTTACAATTTGCAATTTTACCATATTTTAATGAGCCACTAAAAATATGTTTCAATAATTTTATGTCTGTCTCTATGTTCCGATTTCAACACTTTTGTTATGGGGACTACACAGTACAGTGCAGTACAATGGGATATATACAGTATATAAGATATATAGTTATACCTATGGATACATTTTTAAGATTTTGTCAGTCAAATAATTTATGGTAACTTGAGAGACATATAACTCCTTTGAACGAGCCGTATGTGATTCGCGAACCTCAGGTTGCCGACCCCTGTCCTAGACTATCTTGAACCTATCGTTGTTACATAATTAAGATAATAACCGTAACCGCAATAAGCGCTGTAACCGTAAGAGACATAATCCAAGAGTGTCTACGTAACGCCAATCAAAGCTTTCTACATCAGACACAATATCGATACCCGTTCGTTAATATGAAGCAGTCTCGTTGTCTCAATATTGAATGCTATCGGATGCACGACTGGAAAGCACACGACTAAAACCCTTATTTACATGCAAACAATGTTCTGAACGTGCGTGAGATATATGATAATATGTACATTATGTATGAACTGTGGAACAAGAAAGTCAATGTCGTGACGTGATAAAGAAACGACGTGAACAGCTTGTAATGTAGACTTTTTATATACATATATTACATGAATAGTAATCGAGCGTTTCGGTCATCTATTGTTAAGTATTCGTTGCAGCCCGTAGAAATTAACACCTGACAGAGTTGAAGTCTAATGTAAAGTTGCATCTAGGTGCATATCTAACAGGATTGAAGTCTAGTCCTTAGTTGCATCTACGTCCATTGCTACTCCAGGACTGTGACGGTCGCTTCGTTTCTAAATGTAACCAGAACTGCAACTTTCCGGACGAATCAAAACAATTGCTAAGGCTCTAGTGTAAGAAATTTCTTCGATTGTTCATCAATGTGGCTTTATATCGGATTATGAGGGTAGCGGTGGTACTTCCCTGGGAGACTGTCACCTAATAAATCCTGTTTATAGTTGCATATCGATAGAATCTGTTATCGGCTTAAAGGTTTTTGATAAGAAGTAGGTAATATCGCGTTTTAGAGGTAGGGTAATATCTGATTTGGCGTGACGGCAAATGACATAGTGACATAACGCTCTGTTTTGTTACCATGCTATCACCCACTGCCGTCTTAACTATTAATTTATTTGTCATGTATTTTTAATTGTTATTTCTATTTCTCATCTTCGAAGAGCAGCAAATCAGCGCGCAGGCCACCTCATTTTGAATAACATCAGTAACCTTGCGCGCTGAGAGCAGAGATGTTGATCGGTCACTACCTCAACATCTCGAACCAATACTCTGACATGACAAAAAAATACAAGAGAAATATTAATGAATTCGTAATAAAATGTTTTACGCAAAGTACCTAGTAGATGGCGCTACTAATATTTTGGCTAAATAATGGAGGTATAATGGATCTTTGTACTGAAAAATAAAAATAAAGAACCGTTTAACTGAAAGCGTTACAAATGTAAAATTACAAACGCTATTAAACGTAAAGACGTCACGCGCGCCACACGTAAGCGCACGTGATTTTACATCGTGAAAATTACATGTTTGCATCTGCAATTGCAAATATAGAAAGCTCGCATCTAACCAAAATTATATTAACTCGAGGACAAATGGACTGCTCGTTTCAGATACACCATAAATAATTATCCTTGGATTTCACCATTCGGTGCAAGTATTTAATTTGTCTAAGTACAATATGACAAAAAAATACAAGTGAAATATTGATGAATTCGTAATAAAATGTTTTAAGCAAAGTACCTAGTAGATGGCGCTACTAGCATGATGGCTAATTAAATGGAGGTAAAAAAGTTTCAATAAACATTATTATAACAGTCGAGATCAATGTAAACTAAAAAATAATTTAATTACAATGTTGGTTAACTGCATTGCATTGCTTTTAAATCATGCTAATATTTTTTAAGCCTTATCACAATATAATATATTTATTTATTATAATATCTGATTTATTATTTTCTAATATATGTTATGATTAAAAACCACGTAAATAACTAGAGCTAGGATATTCGCATTTTACAGTTTCAATTTTATTTTTACTACATTGCAAACTATTTATAATTTGAAAGTAGCTGCCTTCGTTTAATTTCACACATTCCGGTGTCCTTGGTCGTTCTAGTGAAAGCATAAATAGAATATCATGATAAAACAATTTATGAAACATTTGTCTTAATTTAGCAACCAAAATCATAATAAAATTATAATATATTGTATGGATAGTGGACATTCTTACGCGGTCGGCCCAAGGCCGTCTGCCGCCCACAGAAAACAATAATAATAATTTGAGTCATTTCCTAGTTTATGTAGGTCTAGGTAAGTTTGAGCATAATTTATATCAATGCAAAAATATAGGATTAAAGAAAGTTCAGTGTATTTCTATGTTAATATTCGTGTTGCTTCTTATAATAAAGGACTAAAATAGTTTTAGAAACGTAGTGAAAACATATAAATCTTTGTACATGTCGAAATATATTTTGAACGGAAACTTTGAAAGGTAACCGCTGAAATTTAACGTCAAGAAATTGTGGCAATAAAAAACAATTTTGGAATGAACATAATAATTTATATATATAATATATATTTATAAAATTACCTACTTACACTGAATACTGAATCTAGCTGATTTTACTATATGGATATTTATTTCTAGTATTGGGATTAGTTAACTATTTTGTAATATAATCAGTAAAATTAATATAACTTACAACCAATGATTATTAACATTACTTTTGTGAAATAAACGTGGGATGATAATCGAATATGGAATAGTATCGAAAATACTTCCATTTTATGTATTTTTATGGAATCCAATTAATTAAAATTTACATACTATGAATAATGAATTGATTCTTATTATATAGCAGTAACAAATACAACAAACGTCTAATTTAGTCCTAGATTTTCTTTTACCAAAATATAAATTACAAATTTTACTGTAAATAATTATAAATTAATTTCACAGTGATCAGGTAAATCACTTTAATGTGAATGTGTAAGTACTTCCGCAAACACTCACAGTAAATACTGACGCTCATTTTCTACATAGTATCCAATGAATCTAAATTTTGTCTTAATATGTAATATGAACAAAGTAAGATCCTTAGTAAAAACAAAAGGGCTAAGAAAAAAATAAGTTTGTGCGAAGTCCAAGGAAAATTAGTTAAGAAATAATCATACCTACTCTTATTCTCATATCGTTCATTAGTACTTACTTCCTCTCGCACATACTTTTTTTAATAATTCCCTAGGAATCTATTATATCATCCGTAAATAAGTTGTCGGTAAGTTGAAAAGAACTTAATATACTACAAGTTAAAATTATCGATTAATAACTTATTTAAATCATAGAAGTACATAGGTATATAGATACATAGTAAACTTTATAACTTTTACAGGTCCGAAACAGTTCGTCTGTCCCAAATCCACCAAAAGCAATAAATCCAAGCTCGTTATTGTACTGAAGACTCGATACAATAAAATCGTGTTAAGAATGTGACCCGAATTAAACTTGTTCACGAACGCGGACTCCGTGTAATAGGGCATTTGGCAGCTCAGACAAAAGTAAGGCGTAAAATACTTGGCAAAATTTTGAAACAGAACTGGTTTACTTAAAAACTTTACATATATCCTAATAAGTACGAATAATATATGTCAATGTACTACAATTACAATAAATAAACTATTAATATTAAATTTCACTTCAATTAACTTTCAATTACATACATAATTTGCTATTCAACGCGGGAATGCGGCTAGTGTTCTTGGCACCATGTTGCGTGGGCATTGACTCCCTTTAGATTGTTTAGGTTGGGCCTTCATTATTAGTTTTAAGATTTTCATTATGGTAATTACATGTGAAACTGAACTCCTTTATCTGATTTAAGTAACCTTTCTATCTAAATCACACACACTCAGAGCGAGGCGGCCAGTTTTATCAGGAGTAGCAATTCATCTATATTTAATCCCAGGCAGGGCTTCAGTCCTCTTTGAGGCAATACATGGATGTCCTTAGGATGTAGCGAGTCCTTACGATCTAGCGGCCTGCATGTTATTTTTCTAATTTTGTCACTTAAAGAAACCGTGCATGGAAAAATGGCATAGGGGAATCCCGTGTATTTATAAGCTACGGTAAGCCAATATTATATAGGTATGTAGACCAAGACACACGGAAGAAACCAAATTGTAAACATCGGATTGTTAACACAGACATCTAATATTTAGTGCGAATTTTATCTTCCATTTTATGTTACTTACAAAGAAATGGAAATCGATAATGGCTTGTTTTATTCATTTCCAGGTTTTAGTGCGGTATCAATTCGTCGTCTCTGCGTTCGAATCGTGTTTACGGAGTATCGGAACACTTTGTTCTGTTGTTATTATAATAATATTGATGTTTCATGCAGATTTAGCGCGGATTAGCGGCCATGGAGTCGGTTTATTCATCCGGTTCTTGAACGCAGTGTACTTACGATGTATTTTTAAATAGAAACATTACCGATTCAAAGGAATTGTATCTTATATTTTCTACCCTTTGGGGTGGTATTTTATCTTTTAATTTTTACTGCATATTATTAACCTATTTCGAAAATTCTTATATTATTTAAAAGTATATACTTCCTGTTTGACGCCATAAATTTGACGAGAAAATACTACCTGAAATGGTAGAAAATAGGACACAAATTTCAATGTTTAAATGAAAATTAAGTAAATTAGCTGCGATAACAAAAAAAAGATATAACAAATAAAAATACATTTGAAAGAACTTAGCGATTCTAAAATTGAATAGATGATGCAATTCCTTTGAAGTCGGCTTCTAGTAAAACTTTGTTGAACTAACATAGAGTGGATATATACGCCTAAAATATATGAGTTCATTCATAATAATGTTTACTGAACTAATTAACGCAGTTCGACGTTACAAGTTTGATTTACCAGTCTAGTTTTAGCGAACACAGCGTTGGAAACTCGGTCACTCAGTTACCATTTAATAACACACTAAACTGAGTGTGCTAACAAGTACTCCTCGAGCTAGGTGCAGATTTTATTAATCATTTCATCTCAAGCGATAACTCGTAAAGTTCTACGGACCATCATCCTGAATTAATGGTGGAATAACTATAGTTCAACCGGGAAAGTACCACAGTCGCCCTCATAATCCGTCGTAAAGCATTACTTGTGTTTCGGATGGAGAGGTGCAGTTGCCGGCTACACTTTAAAGCGAGGCGTCCATCTTAGCCCTCAGGAGTGGCAACGCATCTACGTTCGAGCTCAGATAGGATTTCGGTCGTGTTTGTGTTTGCACGTGGATGTCTATGGGCTACGACTACTTAACATCAGGTGGTTTGCATGCTCGTTTGCTGCTCTTCTCAGTTAAAAAAGACTCGTGATAGCAGCGGTGGCAATAGTTTTTTTTTAATTATACTTCTTTTAACTCGTTAGAGAAAAAAGATGAGCGTAAATTTTTACGATGCGCGCGCACATCGTCATGAAAAACCGACACCTTGAAATTAGCTAGTTTTGTAGTAACAACGTTACTGTCGTTAATTTGATAAGTTGCTAAGTGATACACAATTAAATATCATTAATTTATGTTATGTACCTACACAATTAAAAACATTAAATTTATTTAAGTAGATAATGCTTTAGTAATAAAAATTTTTTCAATGTATTAAATACCTTTTTTTCTATGATTAGTGTCGTTTCCTGTTCTAACATAGGATAACGCCAAAGATAACATTTTTAGAAAGATTTATCTTGTTACGTCAAAGAAGTATAACTAATCACGTCCGTACATAAGTACACAGACACATTTTTTAGATTTGTGAGTGTCTACCGCTTCTTGTCCCATCCACGGAACCGCAGCTGACATACTCAAGGCTTCATGATGGACCTCTCTAAAGTACCTAATTAGTATTATTATCTGAGAAGGAATTGTTAATGATACTCTTTGGCTACTCCGCGGTCTAAAGTACATGCGCACATATTATATTAGAGTAGAAATCCGATCTATTTCGGTCGCGGTTAAAATAGATGTAATAACGGATACATCTTCAATTTATTGAAACTGTTTAGTCCGCAAATTATAGTTATGTGCATTTATGTGTTTCAAATAAGTATATAGAGTATGAGCAACCACGCCTTCTGTGTTTAGTTTTCACGTAGAAATCCTAGATTATATTTTGTATGTGTTAAATTCCTATATAACTATATATCAGTTCAACCGATTAAAGAAACAGATATTTAAAGACAGATTTTAACGTACCTTTAATGAAACTACATATTATTTTTTCCATCTTAAAAGCGTAGATTTTGAAAAGTTGAAATCAAAGAAACTTCATGTTGATATGGCACCTATAAGATAAAGACTAACAGCATAAAATAGTCTCAAAATATATGGGAAAGATATAGAAATACTGGCACTTACGTTTATCTAGGTTCACAACATTCATTTATCAAGAATGACAAATTGGAAATATAAAGAAAAGATAATACAATATGGGAAATATAGTCATTTTCGATGTAATATCTTAAGGAAATTGCAGTATATGTACCTATATCTTAATGAATCCGTGTCTTCTCCTAGTCTTTTGTACAGCAGCCAAACTTTTGTTCACAGCTATAGAGTGAAATTCGAAACTTAGAAAAACTCAAAGAGTAATGGAAAGGAAATTAAAATTGAAAATAAGTATAAAAATAAAAAGGGATGTCATATTTTGATCAGTTAAAAGTAAAATAACATAAGAAATACTTCGAATAATTGTGATATGTTATAGTGAGCATTGTTCTCAATTCAATGGGTTTATTCCACCTTACTTTGACAGATAAAAGTCAGAAAAAAGTTATGGATTTTGAAGAATACTAAGAAAAATTACACTAAATTGTAATTATTCCTTTAAAATATTCAGAGTACAGGCTGAATTTTCAAGATAAGTGAGATCAGTTTCTACCACCTTGATGTCAATAAATAAAATAAATAGTTAATAGACCAAATACATTTCGAACTGTTGAAAGAAAGATTTTGTAATATCTACGACAAATTTTGTAATATCTAGTTTAACTATTAGTAGTAAAGGTTTAATAATTCAATTTATTTTCTCCACTTTCATCTTTACGTTATACCTAAATGTATATCATGGATTTTGAATAGCAGGAAGATAACGCTGAAATAAGTGATCGAAGCTCAGTATTGTTCTGATGATTCAAATGAATTTTTTTCCACGTTTTTCATGATGTTTGTGTGCAATGCATGAAATGTATGCTCCAGAAATAGCCGTTACGTCACTGGCTCCATCTCAGTAACTCATTACAAGACAAAACCGATGATGTCATTCACTCGCGGCCCAGCCTCGCTCCACTAGTTTTATCACTATGATAAACAAACGTAAAATTGACCTTTCTTAACAGGTGACTCATTCTGAATTAATCTTTACACTTTCTATTTACACACAACCTTGTTTTTTAAACTATTTATAGCCAATAGCTTTTATTTGACTTCCAAAAATGTACGTATCTCGCTGGGTGGAACGGTTCGTTCTATTTTAAAATCAACCGTACGCAACTCTACAATGTTGTATCTAAAATATAGGTGTCATACGATTTTCAACCCTATCCATTAAACTGAAGATTGTTTTCGCTTCGCCGTTACTATCAACAATATTTTATCTTCTATTGTTTTTCTGAGAATAGAGTCCAAAGCTGTTTACCATTGAACTCTACGTTTCGTTAACAAATCGACACTGAGAAGCGAAACTAATTTTTACAATGAAGCTTGGTCTTTTAAATAAGGGCCTTAAATTAAATGTAGTCTTGTAAGAAAAATATTTCTTAGTCATACAGTTTTACTATCGATATTTCGTTCGAGGACGGACTAGTAATATAAGAATAAGAGACCAATGACGTCAAATGTCAATTAATATTTAAAATATACGTTATTCAAAGAGTATGTATTTTTTTTATTTGCATTTTGTATACTTGCTTAGCGTTTTTATTAAGATAGTTTAATTATTGTAAAATTAAAAATCCATTGATTTTTGTGCAGTTGTTGTAATTATTAAGAATGAAATCAAGGAATTATAATAGTTTGAGTATGATGATGACAAATTTAGTTTTATTATAAACATAAGCACTGAAAATGTTTTAAATTTACAATCAATGGACTGCTATAAATATATAAACACAAGTTCTATTGACTTTTAACGATAATTACTACGTTGATCAAGATACAAAAATAGTAGAACTGAAAAGATCCATTAAAAGTTATAATTCCTTTATTTTATATTTTCATTGGTATTCTATTACGATAATCTCTTTTGTTTTCTCTATTAATCCAGCTCATATTAACGGCTAAAATGTCGGAATATGGCGAGTGATCATTATGATTCTTATTTTGTTTTTACAATACCCTCAAAGAACATTCAGCAACACATTTTCGGCACCGAAAAGTTGATGTAATTATTATTATAACGTGTAATATTCTTGAGGAGCATATCAGTTTATTACCAAAACATTAAAAATATCTAAAACGTCAACCGTATGACCGACACTTTCGAGACATTATCGCTTAAGTGAGTGCATAGCCATTCTTTATGAAATATAAGTAGCACACGAGCATGCAGCCTAACTGATGATAAGTAATCGCACCAGCCATAGAACGAGAGTCGATAATATAAAATCGATCTAAGACGTGTGGCTATTTTTTAGGACTGATGAATAAGTGAGTCATATGTGAGCCGGTTAACATACATGTTTAACTGAAGTTCTTTACGCTAGGAATAAATGTGGCGGAAGAACCCTCCTTCCTCGGTCCATCCATGAAAATCCAACCACCTCTACCTTTATTAGCATAATTATTAAGTCCTAATCAAACTGCCAGTGATTTGTTAGTATACTTCTGAATAGTACAATGAAAACTTCTAATATATCATTTGAGAGGTATTTACTGTATTCTATATTATTAAAGTACATTATTTATTACCTTCGTTACATCCAAGTTAAGTAACTATAAAATGCATATATTCTTGAGCCAATAAATTCTATTAATAAAATTTAATGCAATATCCCGCCGTGCCTTGGCCACTTTCATATAAATTTCTTGGAAATCCCAAAAGTGCTCTACGTAACACAGATTAATTCGCTACATGCTTAGGGTTGCCAGATGTTAGCCAAATGAAAACGCGTCCTTCTGTCCTCCGTAACGAACTATAATATGCCCTGATTTAAAAAGTTTAAAGCGTAATGATGTTAAATTTGCGTGTCGTGTTTAAAAAAAAGGTCAATTGTTAGACTGTTTATTTTTCCTTTATCAAAATATCTGGCAACCCTGTAGGTGCTTACCAGTATGCACTAATATTCTTTAGTCATTACATCAAATCACTATATTAATTATTTGCTATATAAACTATTATTATTATATTATATATAATACTTTGGATGTAGCTGAAAATTTGTAGCAGCGACCACTTGATCTCATGTGACCTACACGCCCTTAAGCTGCTATTTTTATGACTTAAAAAATAAGTAACCTATAAGACAAGATTATTTTCAGTAACCAATGAAACCAAATTAAATATTATAAACACTTCTGCATCTATTTATAATACTTACATGTATTAATGAGTCTGTATAATTTAATATGAGCGTCTCGTTGGTTTTTAGCGATCTTAAGCACGCTTTGCATTATGAGATATGCAATGCCATACATCAATGCGTCTCCTAAAATTATTTTGTGCAATATTTTGGCTCGCAAACACATTGTATTTAGTTTGGATGTCGTGGGCAATTAGCACTTTTGTCGGTTGTCATCGACCGCCGTGCGTGTGACGAAACGTCATGTGGTGCGTATTGAACACAAATATAGATATTTGTGTGCGTATTTGCATTAGCAACGATATTATCGTTTCGTGTTTTATGCTTTTCAAAATCAAGCATTTTTAATCGACTTGAAATGACGGAGGGTGGAAAAATAGGGAATCAAATTTGCATTGAAGTTATGTTTAAGAAAAGAATTGAGTAATATGACTTATGAATGTATAGATGTAAAAAATAACCACAATTATAAAAATAAACGTTGAATCATATAATTAACGAACTGTCCTTTACGTATTAGTAAATTGTAGTACATTGTATTTTTTCAAAATGATGCAATAAGTCTTATTGTTACTCTTGCAAATCTTTGCCTAACAGCCTGTACTTGCTAACTTTTTGCATATGTTATAAATATGTGATGAGTAAATTTTGATAAAAAAATATTAAAACCTCAAATATCTGACAAACTAAGACTCTATTAAATGAATTTATTTGTATATGCGACCTAGATTCAAAATGAGTGAAATTATTAAATATTTTGGAAAACGAATACCTGGAATTCATTTTGAGCTAGGATGAAAAGCAGACATCATGTTAGGTGAGCTATGCATTATTGATGAATGGCATAATTGGGTTAGTGTGTGGGTTACACTAATGGTGGCCTGAGGAATGTCTCGTGTATTTCTAGCGAGTTTCTCCACAAATATAAACATTTCGCTGTTTGAGGGCGCCCGAGCGTCGACCCCGCCTGGAGGCGGATCAACCCTGGCTTACTGAATCAGACACCTAACATACAGATGTTAATAACACTTTTATGCCAATAAAAATACTAATCCCTGTCGTAATAAAAAAGTATACAATTATTTATTTAACAATGTTCTTGCCACTTTTTCAATTTGATGGACTCTGAGGATTTAGAATTTAATAGGTGGTAGTTAAATACATACTTATCTTAATCGGTTCATTTACAATTAATTCTCAATTGCTTACTAATTCTTTCGAGGAGATATTCTTGAGTGACGGTTAAAGAAGTGTGGTTGCCGCTTCCAGTTTTAAACAAGGTGACCAGCTGGAGTAGTAACACTTTGAAATACTGTTTTAATACCCCTTGAGAAAAAGCCCGGGCAAGAGAACCCTCGGCAATCGAATAATACCTACCAATCTCCTCCTCCGCGAGACTCATTAGAAACCACCGGGAATGAGTAGTAGAAACATGCAGGACGTCCTCCTTTTCGTATACTGTTTTATATAGGATTAGCTTTATTTAAGTTTATTTAATTACAATTTTATTATTTGTATAGATCATAGTCGGGTTTGTCCATATCCATGGGCTGCGGCAACAAGTTAACATACCTATGTACATAGTTTAATACTTCGTAAATAGTTCGGCGTTAAAAATGAGCATGCACTTCCAAGCAAAGTATTATTGAAATAATATTTAAGGTAGAATAGGATCAAACTAAAAATTAAAATTAATTTACAGATAAAATAAACTTCAAATGAAAAAAAACATGAATATTACCTTCGTACATTTAGAAGTACTTTTCAAGGATACCTTATACTACTTGACCAAGCGAACTAGAAGACTGTCAAAAGTGACGTCACGTACGACGTGCATGTACTGATAAAAAAGTTAGAAACTAGATTCGAATGCGGGAGCTGTGACGGGAAATTATTTTTTTCCCCTTCGTCTAAATGGCTTAGTCTGGTAATATCTATAAAAGTAATATATGATTGTGATGTTACGCATTGCAATATTCCAATCTAAAATAATTTTATGTGAGTAATAATTTCTTCCACTTTTATGTAAAACAAATTATTCTTTTTACGTATAATTTATAGAATATAATTGTCATAGGCGTGTGAAAAAAATTTGGCACAGACTTATGAAAATTTTGTGAATCATAAAAAAGTCCTTGAAGCAATCAACTTTCATTCACTCAGTGCCTTTGAAATAAATTATGTCTTAGACGTAAATGTCATAATAATATTTGTTCAAAAATAGTGTGTTCAAAGGTGGGAGAACTATAGTTCGACCAGAGAAGTACCACCGCTGCCCTCATAATCCGCCGTAAAGCATTACTTGTGTTTCGGTTCAAGAGGTGCGGTTGCTGGCTACACTTTGAAGCAAGGCGACCGTCTTAGTCCTCAGGAGTAGCAACGCATCTAGATAGGATTTCGGTCGTGTTTGCGATTGTACATGGATGTCTTTGGGTTGCGGCTACTTACCGGGTTACTTATCAGATGGTTTGGATGCTCGTTTGCTAGTCTTCTCACATAAAAAAAGATCCATTAACTTGATCGTTTAGATATGAATTACACAACGATGTACTCTATGTAAGATGTGTATCAATGGTTATGTTCCATCAACATACACAGATGTGCCGTTGTAATGATCAAATTAATGTATCAATATTGATACAATGGGCTCGTTCGTGTCGTTATTCCATGAGTAAGATAATAATAATATCATAGCCATTAAAACATAATGTATGATTTCCTTGGAAGCTACGTTAACTAGACAGACTAGGTTAGATATATGTAATTACAGAATAATTGTAACCTCTAAATTATTGTCTTAATTTTGATAATTGAAGAATAATGGTAATTAAATCGTTTTTGAAGGTTTTTACTTTTTGTTATTTTTTAAATTAATTACTTTTCGAATTGAAAAATACATACCAATTGCGTTTGCTTTTTGCTTTTCCAAAGCTATATTGTACGTGTACAAAAATTGTAATACAGTAATCAATTTGAAATAAATCATAGTTAAATTTAGTATTCTGATTTAAATGGTCATTATTTTTATGCAAAATATCATAACCAATGTATATTAACGCAACTCGGCATGGAAATAGAAACCTTTAGTAAATTAATTGTTGTTCTTTCAGCATGTTTATTCTCATACTCTTAATTTTTTACTAAAAAGAAATGACGCGCTGTTGACAAGATATAACAAAAATAACTGTAAAATAATTCTTAGCAATATTGTGTCACAAAGTACGTAGATGCTTACGAAAGAGATTATTTGAGACCTAATGATCTTTTCACGAAACATTAACGTTTTTATGGAGCGTAACGTTGTAACATCAAAATTGTCATATCACAAAACTTATGTTTTCGAAGCAATAGTAGAACTTAAAAGTGATACTAAATAGACAAAATAAGTATCAGTCATAGTTGGATTTGTTTTTTTTTTGCATTAAAAGCAAATAAGCACGTATCATCTATTACAAATATACCTCGTTATAAATAATGCAATCTTTGGTTGTGTATCAATAATTTTAGTTGGCTTAATTCTTCGATAGAATTATACTAAGTAGCTGAAATAATAAATTTTGGTAATATATTGCTATCTTTGTACAGGTTTTCATAAATTCACTGGAGAAAGACAAACTTTTTTCAAGTTTCAAGACACATTTTTCAAATTCCGCGATATATAAAAATCTTATCTCCGGACCCAAATAGAGTGTTGTCATAAATTTGAAACCACCGTGTATTTGTTGACTTTTGCTTGTGATATTCTTTCAAACAGATGGAAATATTTGAATGTAGTGATTCATAACTACTCGTATAAAATGTCTCCAGTCTTATGGAATTATCAACATCTTTTCCAAAATAATCAAGTATTTTAAACGCTTGACATTGATTTTATGATTCAGGAGGCGAAATTTCTTTGAAGTCGTTTTTAGTTAAAATAGTTTTTGATAAATATATTATAGGATAAATCCGATGCACTTGGCCGATTTTTCATTTATTAAAGTACACAGTACAGATACAGGTGCATGTATTCAGGTAATAAACATAATCTAAAATTATAGAGACGAATTTATACAGAGCTCCCCGTCTCCAGAGAATGATTTGTTTGATAGTCAAAACCTAAGAAATAGACGCGATGACGTCAATCAAATATCTGTTTAAGCTTTGGGTCGAGTCAGTCTCCAGGTAGTTAAAACGATATTTCAGGAATCTATACTAATATTATAAAGAGAAGGAGATTGTTTGTGTTCAGCTTCAAACGCTCTATTTTTGTAAAATTGAAGTAGCAAACGTCCAAAGCATGCAGTGCATATAATTGTAAGTGATCATTGCCGCTTGTCGATATCTGTTTCTGATACCATAAACTATAGAATCTCACCTGAAGTCACAAATGCATTGCTACTGCAAAGGACTTACGTGGTCAACTCTACTTTATAAGAAAAGTAAATTGGTTAACTGTATTTTTAATGAGAAAGTCGGAGTCCACATCTTTTAATCGAAATGCAATAATTGCTTCATGCTAGAAATGACTTTGGCTGTGGCTGCTTGCTCGAATCGAATAAGCTGCAAATTGGAAAATGCAACTAGATGATACAAAACATTTTCATACTCATAAACAACTTATTGAGAATGATTGTCGGTTATGTAGCATTTTGCTACGATCAAGAATAATAAGCACAGGTGAAACGTTAGCCGTTAGCTATTATAAGGTTTTTCTTAACTTGCATAAGTGTAGATTATTTTACTAATAATAAAAATGAGGTCCACGATCCTAACCCTTGTCATTCTTCAGGAGACTGGTGCCCAGTCATGGAATACTTATGACAATAGTTAGATATAATTTAATAACGATGAAGTTAATATCATATTATAAATTTCGACACGTTATATGGCCTGACATTTTGAAGACAAAGCATGCATCGCTGATTTTTAACAGTTACGTCCTCGTTAAAAATAATCATATTTTTTGTACTAATATACATCCATTTACATTAATTGATAGCATGAATAACTGAAGTATAGTCAGAGCGCTGTATGAATGCTTGCATGAGGAAAGCGAGAAGAAAATAAGTGTTTTTATGAGAGAATAGTAGCAAACGAACAATTAGGCCCGATTTTAAGTAAATACTGTGTTCCATGGATGTACATATAAAACCCACAAACAGAAACAGGGCTAAAGTCGTACGTAGATGTGTGAATCCTGCTGGCGACTAAAATGGTTGCATCGCTTGTAAGCGAAGCTGGCAAGCGAGCCTCTCCAACCGAAACACAAGAGTTGCTTCACGGCGGATCGTGAAGTATTTACCTCCACAGTCACACCATAGTTATACTGCAATTAACTAGATTGCCTTTCCTATGATATTAGTGGTGGTATTTTTACTTTTTATGCTACCTTACTACCTACATAGCAAATCACTGGACCTATATAAATATATGACATTTCTTTAAAGTTTCATATTACACAGCGCATATGACTGTTAAACACAAATATTAAAAGCCAACTTTTTTCTTATACTCTAACGCAGCCCTTGGACATAGACGGAACTGTAGTCCTTCCTGAAGTTGTACGTACAGTCCTAAGGATTCGTATGATCTCCTATTTCATAAGAATAGCCGCGAACTCATCTTTCCAATATGAAGTATTTCACGGCGGATTTTGAGAGCGGCCGATGAGTGGAAGTTCCACGATCGAACTATAGAAATATGACGTCAAATTGGAATAATTCACTTTCATAATTGTAATAAATTCATTACAAAAAGAAAGATGCTCTATGATTATTGTCCGTATTTCAGAGTTAGTCAATTTAATATCATGAGACTATTGGAATGTAACTGTGGAGTATAAAAATTGGAAACAGCGAGTTTTAGAATTAGCATAAGAAATTTCCCGTATTTTTAGAATTTGGCGTCGTTGCGTCAGTTGATTTATAAAAGAGTTGTCAGTTGACATCTACGTATTCCGCCTTCACCTTGGTCCGGGAGCTGGTTTATATCAAGGCTTGCATGGACAGCGCCCGTGACACTGCGCAATGCTCCGAAATAAACTCCTTAACCAAGGACTAAATTAAGATTAAACTCGCATTTTGCTTTCGTTAAAGGTTAACTAGGACTCACAAACACCAAAGGCAGGTGCAATTGAAATAACATTCAAATCCGGGATTCCAGAACTCTGAGCTAAATAAGACGTTGTGGCAAAAATACACCTGCGGCGGCAGTCACGATCAAGGTCGCTTGGCTGGCTTGGAAAGCTCGGAATTTTGGAACTTACTGGTGGCATTCGCCTGGTCGTCGTCTTCGTGGTGGTAATTGTCTCCACGGTTTCCACCGTTTCCACCAAATCCTCGTCTTCTCCAGGCTTGTCGTCGTTCCATGATCCAAAAAATTCCGTCATGTTGCCTAATCAAACTTTTTCCACACACAACACTGAACTTCACCTGGATTTTCACACACATTCACGGCACTAGCTGGGCACAGATTATCACATTTGAGTCGGAAAAATTTATACTGCGTATTCGTTTTGTCCTTTTGCGTCGCAAGGACTATCGGCCATGTTTCTCAAGCACTAAGCACGCAAATAGATTGCCTTCGTTTACTCTGAAGCCGAATATGTTGTAAAGTGGTGCACCGCGGAGACGGGCACAGTTGCTCTTGCTCAGAATCCTACTGGAAAACTGAAATAACCGGCGCGAACAAAAACCACCGGCCAAAACATTTCACATGCGCGATTATTATTAGTTGGACGATCTAGCCGAAAGAGCTAAGTGTCGCTGTGGCCTTTAACACAAATAAAACCAGATTGATACTTAGTCATCATTTGTTTATCCAAGTCTCTGGATATTCTGCGTCCCGGGTTACGCGGGCGCAAAAAGAATTTACTGTGACATAAACGACTCTTTACTGTCAAGTCAAAATGGTCAGTTATATAATACTTTTGTTAACAAATAACAGAATTTGTAACGATTATTTATTTTTATACGTTCTAGAAGAATCGCATGTTTGATTTGGCTGGCGCTCAAGCGTTTTTGCAGTTTTAATTAAATCATCATTAAGAAAACTATTGAGTCCCTTTGTGCCACAACTATTCTATTTCTGTTATTTTTTTAACAGTTCCAATTTAAATATAGGAAAAGTAATTTGTTATGATAATAAAAATATCTTAACTTTCAAAACAACAAAATGAATATTAGAAGATGTTGGATCTGCGTAACCTAAGTTGAGCGGTAATAATGCTGATGTGATACGTTGAAGGTGCCATGTTCGATTCATGTCCAGACATATGTACATTTAAATGATTAATTAAGATTCTGTTTAGGATCTGTATGTTTGTGAGTTCGGCGCGTATTATAAATTGTCCTATTTACAACTTCATTTTTTATTTAATTTGGAATATTGAAGATTCTGTATTGTATGCAGCCATCCAAAGGCGGCGTCAGCGTAGGCGCTGACAGCTCCTCCACTTAATATAAATACGCGGCTCTACTAACGGCCCGCGATAAATCCGTACCAATCTCTATATATTATCAACCGATTTGCTATTTTAACGTCATAAGGATAGAGTCCTATATCCAGCCGTAATAAGCCAGCCATGTAAAGTTTCCTGGTACCGTAGTGTTGAAACATAAAACTGCATCTTGTATAGATTGGATAAAGTTTAATATTTTCTGGAGAGTCGTGTATGTGGGTCATCTTCGATATTTTAAATTTTTGTTGAAGATTAATTGGTTATTGGATCGAGAAATCTCTTTCATGTAAAACAGTTGCTAAGCGCAACAGTTGCGTACGAACAGATGGCGACCGTCGGAAACAAGGGATGGCACTTCTTCCGACGCTACGTAAGTTTATTTTACAAAAATATGCTAGCATACCAACCTGGTACATTGTCACTATGGTAACAATGTCATTCGTAACTTACTTCATATAGAATAGGAGTTTCAGACGAAGTCGATCAGATATGCGTAGCTACTCCTGAATACTTTGTAAGTGAGCCGATAACTATACTTTTTTACCGAATTTGAAGGAAAAATTCACACTAGAAATATATATGTAGTAAGGCCCTGTTCGTACTGCCCTTGAAATGTGTACTTTTAAGTTATTTCCACATGCTACTTAAGAAAATGGTTATTTATTGTTTTCTAAAACAGTGTGGCAAAAGCAGATTCATTTTTAAGTTATAATATCTTAGTTTACAGAAGAAGCAACGTATATGTGGTTGATTTCAGATTTTTTCTGATTATCAGGTTAAGGGTAAACAGACTTAGGATTTTCTTCATAGATAAAAATATTTATAACTTCAATAAGACAACGTTGCCTACCTTATATTCAACCATTTACCTCTAGATAGAAACCATTTTTTTTTTCGATGGGCTTCATTACAGAATTCATTTACATTTTCACAAACTCACGTGTCAGTTTCACGTTCCCCATTGCATCTTCCAGCTGGCGACGTCATTGAAGGTGACTTACCTGCAAGTAGAGTCAGGATTAGAACGAATGCGTATAACAGATGAAGATGCAGAAATAGAACAGAACGTACTGTCATTGGCCGAGAACGGACCACCTGCGCCCCTGACCTCACCTCTTCCCGGACACACACTAGTATATCGTCTACTAACAGGAAAAAACCACTAAGTAACATCATTTTCATTTTGAGTTTTAGGCATTTTAATGAATTTTCATCTCCACTATACATAGGTTGATAAATGAAAGTAAGAAGTAAATGACATTATATAAAACTTTCTTATACTAAATCAATAATTGTTATACTTATATTTTTCTTTAAATTTGTTTTGATTTACAAAGCCGGCTCAGTACTAGGAGAGCTTTTGAATGCGCTTTTACTGTACATAGTTAATAGGTGAAAACATAATTCAACTGGGTGGTACCACCGCAGTAGCCACAATCCGCCATAAAGATATTCTTGTGTTTCTGTGCGAGTGGTATGGTTTCATTTACCAACTATTCTGCCATCTTAGTTTTCAAAAGTAGGAAGCATTTGATTACCTCATATGGCGGTTTTAAGTTGGATGTAGATTTTTATTTTAAGTTACCACTTAACGTCTTGTGGCTAGCAGTCTCGTTTGCTCCTTTAGTATCCATAATCTACTATTATCTCTCAAACAAGAGCAGACAGATGTCCGACCCTGTATCTAGTATATGGAACGACTTTTTTGAGCAACGTCGCACTAAATTTTTTAGGTCATAGACGGAGTGACAAAATTAGCAATTCTTTGAAATTTTTACTCGCATATGCGTGTAAAAAATTGAAAAAAATATAAGTATATGTAAATGCCGTAATATATTACAAATCCTTGTAATATTAATGCGTAACAGACAGCTAACAAGTGTATAAAAGTAATAAAATTAGTACAAATAAGAAAATTGTTTTCTCAATAGGGCTGGTACGGTCGTAAACTTCGAAATGACATTGGGGACTAAAATAGAGCATTCCGAATAAAATTATTACAGTGAGCTGGCATGCTTACAATTAATATACGTTTCTTTGGTGGAGAAAATATAACACCTTTACGTATGTTCAATCTAATTACGGTTTAGCGTTACGGAAAATTTTCTTTTAGTTACAATGCTCTCATCTTTATGAGTTTAAAGTACGTATACAACAAAAAACCCATATTCCTACTGCCTAATGTAAAATATTGTCAGTTTATTATTTATTTGCACGTCTTTCATTCAAAATAATTGATTTAATCTGTTTCAAATTTTGTACACAGAGTCCCTGTATCTCTAGTTTTGTTACAAGTAGTATATTTTTACGCTCTTGTATTTGAAAAATATTAAAAAATAAATATAATTAAGATAACCGTAATTTTAAGTGATACTTTTCATATTATATATCGACCTAACAGTACACAGCAAGGATCTAAGCTCATAAACCGCAAACAAAACCGCAATAAATTATAAAATTTGATTTGTACAGGTTTATTGTATGGTCATTACTACTATAATCATATAATATCATTTCAATTTACGAGAACTAAACCTAGCAGATAAATATGTCATGTATACCTTTATATCCGAAATTCTCAGTACCTACTGATAACTTACACTAATTGAGTGCCAGTTATATAACTAGTCACATTCTGTTGTAATTATAGGGGAAATTTATGCAAATGTCACTTGAGCGTAAATCATATTAATAATATTTCTCAGCGACGCCATGCCGCGTCTATTTACGACAAATAGGAAGTAAATTATATCAACAGTTATTAAGTACCCTTGTATTTCATTATGTTTACAGCCCTTCCGTTCATGTGGCAATTTGGCGAACATTTGGCGAGTGATTCACAGACGCAGGCTATCTACGAAATAGACCGGATTAGTTCGTTTTTTTTTATGGAAGTAGCAAACAAGCATATAGTACATCTAATGGTAACTGTTTACAGGTGCCTATAGATTTGTAAACAACCTACTATAAAAATATGTGTCACCTAAGATTACAGATAAAACATCTGTAACCATATTTCCTGAGGACTAAGATAGTTATCTCGTATGTAGCAGAACTGGCAATCATTTCTTTCCACCATAAAAAAATTGTTAATTCCAATTAATCAATTAACAAAAAAATTAATGCGTAAGTATATGCACATTTCCGAGTGAAATCGTACGAAGCCAAATGAATGAATGAATTATATCTATATACATATAACTGATCGGTGCAAGTACATGGAAGGTATACGAGATTAATATTATTAGGGGCATTGATTAACATAATAAGACCCGAAACAACAGTCCTTTGGTCTGTGGGTATGTGTGTGATTTTGGTTTTTCTCTATTATATTGTAGCAGGAAAGCGATTCATTACAATTTAAAAGTTGCGTATGTGCGTTAGCAATTCTAGGAAAATTTGATTCTCGATAGCTATACTTTGATTATCGTGTACAGAAAAGCATTAGGTACTGTAAATTAAATAATAATTTTAAGAGTAATTTACTTTTGTACTTTATATTTAGTTATTAATATATAGACAAATGCATGCTAACTTTGGCTTTCAAAAAATCTCGAAAAACCCAAAGAAATATTCTAATTAATACGCCTCTTGTTGAGTTTCGCTTCATTAGTGTAAAAAAGGAAGGTTTTTTTTATGTAAAATCGCTTGGTTTATTTTGTAAACATACATATTTGGAAATTATTTTCCTTATTTCAATTTTATAAACAAATAATACTACGTCAAAAATGTTACCCGCACTTCGGATAAACTTTTTACCACACACATAAGTGCTTATAAATATTTTATACGTATGGAATAATTTGTTCAATTGTAATACACTTCTGTAATCCGAAACATTTAGGTGCTTAATTATCAATTGCAGTAATATTATATGCAACATAATAATTAAGAGGCTTCCCAATTTATAATCATAACAAAATTTGAATGTCCCATAAATTTAATATTCTATTATGACTGCCAACCGATCTCGTTGGCGCGAGTATTTTATGATTGCAGAGATTAATTGTAAGAATAGCGGTTATAAATAAAATACTTGCATTAAGATAGTAAAATAATATTGGTTGAACAGGGGTTTTCTTTTTTTAATTTATTCATAACCTGCTGCTTTTTATCTTGCAGCACCCTTGATTTCTTTTAAATACATTATCTTTTCC
>DWON01001100.1:0-26394 GCA_018251015.1 Phocides pigmalion okeechobee | reverse complement strand
CTGAATATACCCAAAACATGCATACGATTTTCACCATGGATGGAGTTATTTGTCAGGAATGTTTACACGTATAATTTATTAATTTAATTATTATATAATATTATATAATATAATATTTAATTTAATAATTGTTGTAGATGTCAAAAAATAACAAGCGGGCTGGGAGCTCTATTGGCGTTCGCAACGTAAACAAATAAAGTTATATGAAAACAATGTATTACGGAATAATTCTTCGATAAGGATCTATTAAAACGTAGTTATGTTATAAACAAAATAGTTTAAAATACTCCAAGTGTGACGAACATCAGTAACGTTTTAAGGTTACCTTATTGAATAAATGGATATTAGTTAATTAATTAATGACTACGATAGAAATAAAATGTAAGTATATATGTTTCGTTCCTCGTGTGAAGCCGGGGCGTGTTGTTAGTTACAAATAAGCACTAAAACACTGCAATCACTAGAATAATTAAGATTTAAATTGTATATTAAATTTATGGTTTTAATTATGTGTTCAACTGACGGATGTTCAAATTCAAATGACAGGGAAATGTTGAAAATGTTTGTGAAAACCAAAAAGTGAGTAGGAAGAATGCTGTGTAGGAAAATACTAAATACTGCGATAAATTTATTGTGGCAGTGATGTAATAAATTTCCACTACGTGGGAGTGATAAAAGTCACATGTTACGCACGAGTCATTCGAGTATTTAGGCTTTCGAGATAACGTGATTAACAGTTTTTGCTTTATATATAGTATACTATTGCTATATGGAAAAACACTACCGGGAAATGATAACCATTGACAATACGACATATTTCAAAATAAGATTCATTTAAACTTCGACATTTAGTATTTCGGGACACAATTTTAGTGGAGTGATGTTAAAAAAATAATCTAACGAAGTTAAAGCATTAATAAATAATAGTTAAAAAAAAAAAACTAAAAAACACGCTTTTATAAAAAATACAACAATTTTTTTTACTGTTATTTATTTTTCATATTATTGGATTGTCATCCGTCCTTGATACGTGTGCAAAGTTTCAAATTAATAAGACTTCTGGAAATTGGTGAAAATTATGCTCAAAGAATCCGTTTCATACATTGATAGGTACAACCCAAGCTAATAAAAGCGTGTTAAAAATCGATTTTCTTATATCATAGAGTAGACGTTATTTCTTATTGCAGACTGTAAAACAAGAAGATTCTGACACGTGATAGTTTTAAAAATGGTAATAATAGTCATAGGGATAATAATATTGTTTTGTTGTATATTTAACTAATTTAATAAGTAAGTAATAATTTAATATTTTAATAATAATTTGTTATTTTTTAATAAAAAGTAAATAAATATTGTAGGTTCTGTCAAAAATCATCATCTCAGAAGTAATACGCCTTTTATTTCTGCAACGTTCCGTATAGCCAAGGTGCAGGTCGATATCTAGCTTCACATAATATATGTTTGTTAACGTTACTTTTGTTACTACATAAACAAACTGCTTATTACCTTGTACTGAATTTATTTTTTGAAAGTTTCCGACGCGGAAGAGATAAAACTATATACCAATACCTATTTATCGCCTCTCAAGTATTTTCCTTAAGATAATGCCAATTTAAACAAATTCGTATAGTTATGTACGTGCAATATGTTGAGTAATTAACATTATTTCGTAATTAGAACTTTGAAATATTATTCCAAGTTGATCCAATTCGATAAAGTCATTATTATACAATACACACAAATGACAGCCGGATTATAACAAGAGAGACACAAATAATGACTTTGGTCTGTATCTAATTAAAATATCTCAGCCTCGAAATTCGAAAGTAGCTACTGGAAGATAAATTGACTTATCTGAAAGCCGAGTGACAGAATTAGATGGAGATTTGAGACCACAACAGCAGTGGATAGGTGTCATAATTGCAAACAATTGGATGTGGTTCGAGAATCGAATTACCACTTGTATAATTTAATCTAAGTAATAATATAAGTATAGTAATTAGTACTTATAGGTATATAGGAATTATAACTATAATAGGTAGTACGGTAGGTAGTATAAACTAAATACGGTATAGTATCGTTGATCGTTGTATGCTCGAATTACATAGGTTTATATTTAATATGTAACTTCAAATCTTTCTGCGGAGGCGTATCTTGTGGAAGTATCAAAAGTTAATGTAAAAATTTAGTGTGTTTTTTTTTTAGTGAAATGGAAGCTGCCACTGCCGACCATGTACATTTGTGATCAACTTCATATAGAACAGGCGTCCAAAATGAAGTCACAGATGGGTTGCTACTGTTGAGGATTGCTTCATATGTATGTAAGTGAGCCAGCAAAGTCCTTTTCAAAAAAACGTAAGATTTATTTTAGGCTAGAAATGGGTATGATAATTGCATCTCGTTCGTCCAAACGTATATAATCTACCGCTTTACAAAATGATTGATTACTGTTCACTGCAGATAAATGGCAGGTGGAAGAACTATATTTCGACCTGGGAGATACCACCGCCTTTCTCATAATCCGCATGTGACGCAACTTATGTGTTTCGGTTGCCGGCTGCACTTAAAAGCGAGGCATCCATTTCAGTCCTCAGAAGCAGCAACGCATTGACGCACAAGCTTAAAAAGTACATCAGTCCTGTGAATGTATATGAATGTACATGTCTTGCAGCAAGTACTTAACATCAGGTGACCTGCATAGTCTTTGCTACCTTTGTCAAATAAAAAGATATCGAATATATTTTTTATATACTAAAAAAAACTTATACAAAAATGAATAAAAAAAGCGTTTCAAAATATAAACATGTTCTGCGATAATAAGGTTATTTAAAAACAAATTTAGGACCATAACTTACACAAATAGGTCACAGCACAGATAAATAAAATTACAGTTATGATCACAGCAACCATTTCTAAAGAAATGTACTTGAAGTAGGCAATAGTTTTGCGTAACCTCAATTACGGACGTGTTACATATTATATAAATTGGCACATAGGTATTACCAACGGAGTATTACAGTCTATCAAATGATAATACGTACGACTATTGTTTCAGGCACGATTCAGTATTTTTGAGCGATTGAGAAAGTACTTGTATGTTTCGTAAATCTGTAACTAGTAGTAATCTGAACTTTTTCCGAAGACTGTTTGAGTAAATTGCAATATTTTGTCATGATAGTTAATATGGTTAATGTAATATAATAAATTATAATAAATTAACTAATAAAATAATATAAATGTATGTCAAATGAATAAAAAGTAAAGATTCGGCAAATAGACTGTGGCCAATTGATGTTTCTTATTCAAAATAAGCTATATTTGGGAAATATATAGATTAGATGTTTGTTCTCTGATTTTAAATCAATTAATTTTGATAGGTGGTAAAACTGGCACAGTCCGATGATGGAGGTACCATGATTGCCTTCATGAACACCGAGCAAATGTTATCGAGTTAACCATCTTAGTCAGGAATAGTGACGGGTTCGGTTATGATTGGACGTGGATATCCATTGGCTGCAGCGAGTATTTAACCATCTGGTGGTCTGAGTGTTCTTTTAAAAGCCTTCTCACATAAAGAAAATACAAATATCTTTTTAAAAGTTATGTAAGGAGTTGCTTGTTGGTAGAGTCATAATCTACGACAATTAGAACTTTCCATGGATGTCTTCCGTATTATCATAGAGCTATATATAGAGTGTTATCACAATGTTATCTCACAAATGTACTGTAGCAACAAATAATGTGAGACAACGCTTCGTAATCGTCATATCAATACTATTATTTATACAATTTTACTATGTCATAAATAGTTAGAAACATTTTAATGAAGGTATGCTCCACTTGACGATGGTAATGTTAATGTCAATTGAGGGTTCATAAGGGTTTGGATTTGATCTATTGTTTTCCGTTGTTCTTTACCGATTGATCACTGCTTTATTATTAACGTTTCTACTACAAATTTTGTAAGTACTCATTATTTTAGAAACAATGTCCAATACAATATGTCAGTGTGGATTTGAATAGGACCAATATTATCTACAAATGTAAAAATTTGTTTTTTTTTTATATATATGAGCCTAGCGATATGGCGGACGGGCTGCCTGATGGAAAGCAATCACCGTCGCCTATGGGCATTTGCAACACATTTGGTAAAAAAGTTTTAGTAGTGTGGCAATTTTAATGATAGAAAAATGATTTAATAGGTTGGATTAGAATATAAAAGGCAGCGTAAAACTAATCGCGATGGGTGCAGTAGCACTCTACGAACATTTCTACCCAGCTTGCGCCATGCTATTTATCTCCTTTTACCCTACTTCGTCCTTAAATCACTTATTCTGGTACACGATCACTCCACGCAAATTCTGTGGAGAGGGAGCAATCAGTCGCACCATGTTCATTACTATAACAAATTCCGCTAAGCTATTATGCATAATGTTTAGCCATTATGTATAATTTGTTCAATCACATTGTCTGTGAGATGTATACGATGTATGTAGTAAAAACGCTAAGTATAGAGCGCTAGATGGATTTATTTATCTTTTGCGTAGCCATTGACGTCAATATGCTCAATTAATATGCAATACCGCAGTTTTTAATCAGGGCATACGTTTTTTGCACGCAATGGTATACATTATATTAGAGCCATTGTAGGTAAATTAAAATATAATGCAAGCAAAAATGAACACTTGATAAGACCTTGAGTGTTTCGATTAAGATTCTTGAAAAAAACGAGTTCATTTTTTAAATTGATTATTAATCGGTTATATGGATATATATGATACGTTTGCATGGATATAGTTATGAGTTTTCAGTACTGCAGTAGTTGTATTTTCTGTTTTTTTTTAATAAAATAAAAAAAACTAAAGCGACGAATTCTAACGAAAATGCAATTTAATAAAATAATTAATTGATTTTTAATATATTGTATTTTTTATGTAATGTGATGAATAGAAGACTATTGATAATATAATTAATTGAACAATGTAATTCAAATTTTAAATCATAATAAGTGGAACAAATATAATTATGTATAATATTGTGCCATTACAATAACACTAACGCATTGGGATTATTACCTGTAATGTTATGTAAATAAATAAAATAAAATTACATTTGCTATCCAATATGTCTCAGCAGCATGGGACATATCCGATATGTTCCATGCTGTTCCTCCTTACTTCTATATATCCAGATCTCACGATTCCTAGTACCTGATTTTTGTAGGTTAATAGTGGGAAGAGAGAGGGGGAAATTTGTGTCACAATACACATTATTATCAACCCACTAGCGTTTTATTGATCCTCCTTGTAGAATAAAAAAGTTTATGCTATGGTCGGTCATGATGTGTGAACGCACTAAGAGCCAAGAGACTTCACGCACCTTTAAGAACTCTAGAAAAACTTTTAGATGTGTAGATTTTTTCAATATGTTTCCTTCACTGTAAAAAAAGTTTCTTTATTTTTAATATGTTTAAATTTCAAATTGTGAAAAACGCAATTTGCATAATTGTGATATTCACAATTTTGTGCATGTGCTATTTATTGCGATTTGCGTATGCGTGCGTATGCTATACGACAATGTCAAACGCATTTGCGACTAATTATGTGCGCAGTGAATTTTTACTCGGAACTCCCGTGTTAGAGTACGGAATCCTACAACAAGATAACCACGGTTTAAAAATAGAGATACGTAGGAATAATAATAAATTTTCATGTCGAATATTCTTACGGTTCATATTATCTTTGTAAGACTTGCCGTTGGTCACATAATAGGCGTATAATTACACTCAAGGACAGCTCACCGCGGAAGTTTAAACATAAGTGTAGAGTTTATTTTCTTACGATAATATTCACATTGTAATAAACATTTTATGGCATGTCGAAATACAATAGGTTTTTAGAATGGTAACTACAAAAGCAATTAATATTTCACGTTATTTGGACAGCGATTGTAAATAAGGTCAACCGTAGTTTAGGACTGCCAGTCAAAACTATATAAATTACTAATTTTAATTACTAAAAAATATCGTAAATAAAGATTGTTTTATACGTTTTTTGTGGAGTGTTTTATGTTACTAGTAATAAAAAATATTAATATGAAAATAATTGTTGAACGTAAAGAAGACAAACTTTAAACAAAATAAGGTTAAATGTAACAATAAAATCAAAATAATACTGTACTCGGTAACTAGAAAACCCTTTCCACTTATAATAATGAATTCAACCTAATTATTATATGTATCTGCCACATATCTGGCTATATTATGAGCAATTTTCCCTATAAAAAAATTTCAACATAGGATCGGAAGTAATACCTATCGGCCAATAGAGGGAGCTACGGGTCATAAGCAGATAGAGTTTCTTAAGATTTACCATTGCACAATCTATGGTATTATCATAAAATGAGTAGTAATACAATAAACTTGTTCTTATTATCTCAAATACAAACATTATCAAATGACATCTACCTACTTGTTACCGTAGCCATAAGTCGGTTACAATGTCAACATTTTTTCACATTGTAGAATCGTTGTTATTAAATTTGTTGACTGTACAAAATATGGTTTATAGTGCAAAGTCCACGACGAACAATAACAATGTATGTTTGAGTCATCTTTAGATTGCATTTTGTTAACTTTACGTGATAGCGAGGATCTGATTCTAAGAACAATTGTTTATCATAGCTAACATAAGCTGTTATTTATATATTTTCCATGGCATTGTCTGAATTGATAATTAAGTAAATGTCATTAGTTTCATTTATTAGTATTATTAATAACACAACCAAACCAAAACCTTATCTAAACTTCTAACCATCATTCTTAGCCTATTGTACAAAGGTTGCTTACTTAATAATACCGGAGCTTTCCGCTAGATGCTACTCTGACATCAAAGCTTTTGACAAACTTTTAGTTTACAATATGGAGTTACAGATGGCGGTACGAGTACCGTTAACTTAATTATATTTTGTAAACAATTTTAATCGAACATATTTTATTAGTAACGTAGCTGTATTATTTTAGATAATTATAAGAATAACAGGAGATTTAGATGTTTACCGACGGAACTGAATTAACTAGGTCATACAGGCGTAAGTATTTCTTGAAGAATTAATTAGAAGATTGATTCCAGGGTCTTGATTCCAATTTCTTATGTTACATTATACATATTTTATGCGACTAGTTTGTCAACGCTTAACCGCTGTTAAAAATTGAACATATTACTTATTTTAATTATTAAGTTTTACAAATTTTTGTGAGTATCCTGAATATATTAATTACGTGAACTGAAACATTTTGTAGAGTTTCTTAAAAAATAATTTAATAGCATACGTGTCTTCTTCCTGTGGATACAAAAAAATAATCGAAAAATATGTTTACGAAATATATAAATAGTTCGCCCATAAGGTCAGACCAGTCTTATAAAAATTAAACGAATTAATAATATTATGTCTAATTAATTATTAGTTTTTTTAAATTGGATTCGCTTTTTATTAAATAAGCCATATAAAATTTATAATACATATTTTAATCTAAAATATAAATATATATATAAATAAATAAATAAATAAATAAATAAATAAATAAAGTGTGTGTCCCGTGCAAACGGTATTTTTAATACAAATTACAAGCGACGTTGGGGTTGTAGCAAGTAAGAATTTTGCAGTTCTTATATACTACTCGAAACAGGCGCCATGATTCTTCCGTGATATTTGAGATATATTTAAGAAGAGCAAATGAGCTTAGACGTTACCTGATCTCAATTCTCAAGCAGGATTGAAGTTCTATCTAAAAGCATACGTAGATGTGTTCCTACTCCTGATTACTAAGATAATCGACTCATTTGTATGTATATTCGGCAACGAAACCTGTCCAACCGAAATACAAGAATTGTATAAACGTGAATTATGATGACGGTGACCCGTTATATAAATGAAATAATTGTTTTCTTATTTTTTAAATGATAGCATGGAATGTTGTTGACACGTTAATTGTACATTAAACTTTCTCACTCCAACCGCGATTACTTTGACATGCGCATCCCTCATGTAGAGTAGTGGACATGCGCTTTATCATGTTGGCGTCAACATGACATGCGCTGTCAACGTGTCTCAAAATATTCCTTGACAACAACTGCACGGTAAGCTAATGTAATTAACTCACTGTTTAATTAAAAATAAAAGTTTTAAAATGGACACATTTTAAAACACTGTCGTCGATTCTGGCTGTGAAAATGTGCAGAACTTTAGATTTCACACTTTGTTGCAAATTTTGTCTTAATTTAATCAACTAGCCTAGCTCGAATCACACGGGGAGTTCGGGCCTCAAAATGCAGGCACCCCTGAATTTTCAAATTAATTATCACCTTAAACGGTGAAGGAAAATATGAAAAAACGTAGATGCCTGAAACTCCTCAATTACGTTATCCAAAGAATGCTAAATTTATCAATCCATAATTAATTCGATTTAAGCCTATTAGTCCTATTCAATTATATATCTACATTACGTTTGGTTGTTAATAATTATCACCTTCAATATCTATACTAAGAATTGAAAAGGTTAGCGAGCTATATTGATGGATATTTTTTGTTGCATTACATAATTCGGTAATCTTATCGATTTAAATTTATATAAACATGAGTTACTTATCTCAACATAAAATTCTCCTTTAACCTACAATTTCATTGACAAATCTACTAAGTACAAATAAAATATATATGTAATAGCGTTCTAATAAATAGATAGGTATCTACTGTAGGAAAGTATCTTCTGTAAATTTAATGGTTTAGTACAGAAGCCGGTCCAATTAACCATTAGCATTTTTCTTTAAAAAAAAACTATTTTATTGTAATATGTTTAACTTTTAAAGTGAATAGGTTACTACTAGTACAGTTATAAGTATAAATTTACTAATTTATTTAGCACGGATGTGTTCTCTTGCGGCGTTTATTCGCGCATCGTAAACAGGAAAGTTACTGGGCACGCGCAGTGTCAAAGGTTCGCGCCCTTAACCCCTTTCAATATTTATCGCATCACAACAATGTATGAAGTGTTTGTATATGCCTTGACGCTTTGCTAGTAGTTCTCGTAATTGTTTGATTATGGATAACATTGATTGTTGATCGCTCATAAGATTATCTGTTTTGAATTGTGTATTTTAAGTGTATCTACATATGTTTGTAACTCGAGGATATTTTTTAAACTTTTAATGTATTTTGCGTATGTACAAAAATTTAGAGTTAAATAGTTTTATGGTTGGGTGTATTTGGGAATAAAATACAGAAATATATAAGAAATATTTTTTTTATTAACTTACTCTCTTGTTCAATTCACAGTTCTGTGAAAACTTTTTAACGACAATAAAATAACAATGCGAACCCACTCTTAGTCGGCATGGCTCGATACAACTCTTTTTACAATAATATTTTTACTCTTTAATATCACAAATATTCTTATGATCTACTTTGATTAAAGCTTTCAAGTTTACCTTACAAACTACGACTTTAAACCTACGCTAGTTAACTGTGAGATCTAAAGTTATTTTTGTTTACACAAATAACACTAAACTTGATGATCGGGGCGGACACTTGGGGGAGCGTGCGGCTCCGAGCGGTGCTGGAACAGATGTGACCGTGGAGCCGGGTCCGCTCGACCTGGCACCACCGTTTACCATGGCCGCCACACCGCAGGGCTCTTGGTGAAGCTTGCGTTTGTGGTGCAGTCCAGAGGCACGGCTGTATGCACTGGGACGGGTGAGGCTGGCGGCGATGGGGTCACATATCCGGAGGAGGAAGACACGGTGGAGAGAGCAGGACTTGCAGGGCTCATTGGTGGCGTGTCGGTGCCGGCGGCTGCGCGCTGCATGTCATTGAGTTTATGTCCGAGGTAGGTCATCAGTTGTGTTCCCAGCCTCACGTCCACGCCGGGGATGGAAGCTAAGCAGCGGGAGACTTCATTGGCGGCATGTGTAAATCCAGCTCTGAAGCGGTCTGCGTCCACTGTGGGGTTCAGCGACAGTCTGCGCTGGCGCCGAAGCTTGTGAAGGTGGCGGACGGTCAATTCCAGGATATCAGCCTTTTCCAACTTGGCGACGTTCTCGCCCTCCGACTGGAGAGCACTGACCATCAGCTCCTTGAGTTCGTCGAGGCAGCGGTTGATGCGAGCGCGTCTCTTGCGCTCAAGCATCGGTTTCATCACTTTGCGATATTGATAAGTTCGCGAAACGGGCTGCGGGCCGTCGTCTGCGAGCGAATACGCGATCTCGTAAGACATGTTGGACATTTGTGTGTGTTGTGTGAGAGGTGAATGCGTGCGTTAGCGCTGAGCGTTGAACGCGGAATGCGGCTGACTGGCCGGGCGGGGGCTTATATACCGAGCGGAGGGCGCGCGATCGTGGGAACGCACGGAGCCGTCGAGTTCCCACACGCGCCACCTGTGCGGAGCAGCTGCCGCCGGGGCGCGGGGGGACACGCGCCGCGCCGCGCGTGCGCGCCGTAAACAATCGCCGGCGCGGGCGCACGCCGCGACGCCTCGCGCCTCGCGCCTGGCCCCGGTAATTGTTGGTGTCGCAGATCGCGGATGGACTGCGAGCAAGCTACTTACCAAATCTACCATCTAGTGCTTGCAACTAGAGATTTATTAGAGAGTGTAGTATGGAAACGGTACTGATATCTGTCAGAATATAAATTGTGTCGACTTTGTTTATCGAATAATTTAAGAGTCATCTGTAATATTCTTAATATATACATTTTCATTATTCTTAGGAAGGTTTCAAGAAAGGAGTAGAAATAGATCAGAACACAATGCGACGGATTGTCCTAATTGTTAGCGGTCACGCATTAACAATTAATGCATCGTTGCCGCTTCGGTGTACGCTTCTGTTGCGTAAGGATCGTTTCTAATTAAACCCACATCTAATTAAGAATGGCGATTTATGTAGAATGTCGCAACAGTATGGGAGAGGCGATCGATCAAGTAGCGGCGCCTCACAATGGCCGCGTCAATTACGGGCGGCTACTGTTGACGTTCATCAATCATGGATTACGCGCGTAATAATTATTGACAGATAGAATTACAGCCAGCGGATCAATTCGCTTATGCGGTGCGTAATATACGTACTATAGTATTATAGCATAGAGGCGTTGTGTTTTGAATTAAGAATGCATTTTGTAACTGTTCTTGTGAGTGACGTGATTGTACGAAATGTTTATCAATAGTCATAAATATTGAAACAGTTAAATTTAGTTATCTACTATCTTTTTTTATTCATAATACTGAGCTAAAGGTATTATTAGCAGTTCTAATTGAGAAAGGATATTTTTATGACATGATGTTCCGTATATTTTTATGATAGATAATACGAGTATTGGATAGGTATGTAATTTTTATTAAACATTTAGAAATATGGGCGAATGAGTCAGGTAGTTTTTGTCACTACGACATCACTTGCAACAGAATAATATTTGTTAGGTAGGTACGTCATTTTGTGATATTGATTCGAAATTTCTGAAAAAAAACAAAAAATAGTGAGTTTATCGCTACTTATTTATTTCTATATATACTATTAGGTATATATAAAAGTAAAAATGATAGAAATGTGTGTTATTATTGTAAAAATTACTGCTTTAATCTCTCATTTTTAAGTGCCAGTACCCCTAGTCTCGGCTCTTTTAGCCTAGGTATTATCACATTATGTTGTCTTGGACTGAGTACGGATCAAAAATAATTATTGTTAAGGCAATAATATTTTTAAACAATATTTATCACGTTTTCTAAGCTTATGTTTCGTGGACAAAGCCGCAGATTAATTCGCTGTATATAAAAGATTAAGCGAGTAACGATACCTGCTTAATACAAATTAAGAAAGCATTTAATGGGATTCGAAGTGTGCATAATAAATTGTTAGTCGTTGTGTGAGTGCGGTCGGTAGCCGGAGCATTACTCAAGCGACGGTGGGCGGGCGCCCACGCTCGTTGATGAGAAATGTCCACGGACCAACACCGGCTCCTCCTACGTATCACCTTAACATAACACCTACTTTCTCCGAAATCAACAGCAAACACCTTTATTTATCGTTAACAACAAACACCTACAGAAATCTTGTTCAGGATATTCTTATCTATCTGTTTTACGAAATTGTTATCTTTAAATATAAAGTTATTAGGTTTTATAAATAAATTGACTTGTTTACATTTAAGACGTATTCCACGCGCATAAGTACTTCATGAGTTAATAAAAATTGTTAACGTCTAATGTAGGTGAAGTAGGTAAATCCACCTTGGATGGATATTGTTTCTGAAGTCAGTTTTTCTGTTGACTTTTTAAGGTTGACTTTTTAAATTCTCTGCGCGTCGTTGCATAATTAGTTTCAAAAAATTGCTCTCTATCAAATAAAAAATAGAATTTGAATGCTTTAGTAAAATACGGCACGAAATGTGACGTCATGGCTTTATTTGAACAAAGAGCAACACGATATTTGATTCCTTTGAAAAATGGCGCAAAAAATTGACAACACAGTAGTGTCCACTGATTCATCGAAGTAATCGAGAAATTCGAATAGATGATTTAAGTTAAGCGGTTTGATAATATTTACTTCAAAATGTTTCCTTTAAATGTTTACTTTTGTAAATATTAATTTAATTTTAATTTTATTAACTAAAATAAAATAAATATTTATTATTATTATAATAAGATTAAATAAACGTTTAAATATATTAATAAATAATATAAATAGCTATATGTTTTTGAGAATTGAGAAATACCTTTTTGAGACTTAGGAACAACAATTACCTCTTTACTGTTTTCGCACACGGGTATCCTCTTAGGACCAGAGGGCTGGTGAACTTCATGTACCGTCGAAGGTTCATGAAGATTTTCAAGACTATAGCCTTATGTTCCTACACCAATAAAGCTACTGATAGATTAGAAGTTGTGCAAAATGAGTGGTGGTTAGGTACCTACGTATGACTAAATTGAACTCCAGACCTTCCTTCTGTAAGAGGTCGCAATCTTATCAGTAAGCTTGCATAAAGTTATGTAATATAGCGTGGAAATGTTTTAATAAATATTCATATTACTATTTATAGAGTTATATTCAGTGAATCAAGTGTATGGTAATCACGAAAACAATTAAAATGTTGTGAAATATCATTCCGAAAACAGTAATTGGATGTACATAAGTTCGAGCGATAACAAAAGTAATGATTAACTAGCCATCATTATCATTAACCGGTACGCAATTTGCAATGATAGCTATTAACACGTGTAACCTGTTCCCATTATTGAGTAATAATATTCTCCCGGCTGATAAAAATACGCCCTTTTATTACCCAGGTAGATGTTACAAGTAGTTTATCCTTTTGGTTAGGCCCAACTCAAAGTAGGTATACTGACCCTGAGAAGTGCCAAAAATTTTGCTATTATGATTGGAATAGGATCATCTCAAAAATGCCATTTGTTTTTTAATCAAAAGGACGATATCATTTGTATCATTCCTAGTAGTGTTTACTAATCGATTCTTCTTCTAGTATTGCTTACTAATCGAATGACAGAAAATATTATTTACAGTAAAATAAAGAAAAATAGTCAATGTATAATGCAAATTTTAAATTAATGTTCCGACTTTTTGGCCTGTTGGCGTTTTGCCGAGATGAATTTCACTGCCGGGTACTTCTTTCCTCATTAACCTCTGTGTAGTATGTAGTAACCTTATATTTCAGTTAAGGTGCGGATGTCAGTTTCACTTACAATTGAGACGGCTATTTTAGTTGCCAGGAGTAGCAACACATCCAAATACAACCTAGATAGTCCTGTTTCAAAATGGCTAATTTAATCTTCATAATCAAAGGCTTGTATCTATCATTTCACATCGGGTGCCTTGTACGCTCGTTTGCTATTCTTGTAACGTAATAAATAATACGATGCACGGTAAGGCTATCTTAGACACATTAATTACTATTCTTCAATCAACCTCAACAATGAAGGTTGTGGTTAAAACCGTACAACATTCCGAGGTTCAAACAGAACACGATACTAACGTTAGGTACAGAACAACAGATACGAAGTACTCGTAATAAACAATAATCGGTAATACGATTATAGGAAAATAACCTGACGTTGGTAATTAAGCATTCAATGAGGTGTTTGTGGGTGTGAATCATCGCTGTGGAATTTAAACTATTTTTAATTTAATTAGTTAAAAAGGGCTGTGATATGTAATCTGAAATTTTGAGTTTTTCAAACAATTAGTTCCACGTTTGATTGACGCCGCCGCTAACAAAAAGGCTAGTTTATATCCCGCGTAAAGAATTTCGATTGCTATCCAAATTGGGAATGCGGCTGGCGTTCTTGGCACTATGCCGCGTGTCCACGGACTCCCTTTAGATTGTATAGGTTAGGCTTTAACTATAATTACTTTTAAGATCGGAAATTCGAATATTATATTGTAAACTTTGACATGGTGCTTTAACTCTGCCCACGGAGCTATTGCCATTAATACGAGTATGATTTTAAACTAATATCATCGCGGAAATTATACATTTTACTGTGTAACGGGGATTCGCAATTAGGGCTTTATGTAAATCATATAATACTAAAAGATTGGTGCATAAACATAGTTAATAACCACAGAAGAAAAAGAACTAGATACAGGGATACAGGAATCATGATTTTTTTGTCAGCCACCTGATGTTAAGTGATCGTTGCAGCCAATGGTCATTCACTTAAAACTTCAAATAGGATTGAGATTTCATAAGAGGTCATACGTATTTTTAAGTGTAGTCGGCAATCGCGTATTTATAACTGAAACACAAGATTCGTTTTACAACGGATTATGAGAAAGGTTTATCCTACAACTTATCAAAAATTAATCACTACTTAAAATTATGTGGCCTGTATGCTCATTTGCTGTTCTTATCATATTAACAAAACTTAAAGTATATTTCCACGTTGTAAAGGACAGTTGGATAGACCCGCGGTATTCCCGGCATATCACACGTCAATCTGGGCGTTAATCGTCTCGTACAATTATCGTGTTCTGTGAAAGTGTACTGTGACTCAGCTTTTATGAGGAATAAGGAAATTACTACATTATGACGAGACTACGTCAATATGTATTGTGATATAATTATATCTGCACGTGCTTGCCTATTAGTATTTCAATGTGTGTATGAAATAGATTTTTTTATTAGATATGAGTAATTCCTGTTGAATAGATTATTTTCTTACAAAACAATATACGATGATAGTGAGTCGATCGACTTAAAAATATTTAGTTATGTGCAGTTCAGATTTTTTCTATCGATATAATCGAATGATACCGATAAGAAACCGAGTTGATTCGCATGCAGATTTTTTTAATCGTAAAATAATTTTTAAAGACATAAAAGGTACACAAAAGATATAATTGAGTGTCAGTTGTCTGAAATTATACTGGAAATGTGTTTATTATACTGGGTTCGTTCAGTGAAAATAAAGAAGATTATTATTTATATATATATATTTATTATATTTTGTGATTTATTATTGAATTTTTTGAAAAACAATAATGAACTAGATTTTTTAATATACCCTTATACGGTAGAAGTCAGGACATCTTATCTTTTTAATTGCTCAAAAACAAGAATTCATGGCTGGTGATGTCTTTTATTTAATAATCTATAATCTAATAATACAATCATGTAAATAGTAAAATAGATTATTATTATAATAATATTAAAATGGATCCACCATTTTATTATTATTATTATTATAGCTTTTAAATATTCTGTTGATCCTAGCTATCGGTAATTATAGCGGCAAATATAATTTTGTTGTTTATTACGTCATACATATCGGAGGTAATCAGTGGCACGCGTTGTTATTATTACTAATTGATTTAAGGTCACGTACTCCACGTCACGGACGGCCTTTGTCGTTTAAATTTGGAACAATAATTTGCATTTTTAGATATTTCGCGATTAATCAAAATGAGGCTTCTAGGACATTAAGTTTCAATTTGTTACGAACATATTTATTATTTTGACACTAATTGACATGCATAATATAAGAAGATAAAATTATAGATGTGGATTTTTTAAGTGTTTCGAATGTATAAATAAATGTTTTTTTATTTATTTAAATGCTTAGGGACTTAGAACAAATTTAAAAACTACCTAAGCCTACCTATCTACCTACCTTTTTTAATTTGTATATACATACTCTTTTATTGTAAACCTGTAACCGAATAATTTATTGTAACTAATGAAAGAAATATTAGCCAATTAATTGTCTCGAAGTCAAATAAAATAATCAAATTCAAAGCAATTAGCGTACTAACAATGACAAGGGTACCAATCATTGGAAAAATATCTACAGTAAAATACAAAGATGCGGACATTATTGTAGCACATCAAAGCCAAGATCACGTAATCCGTAATAAAAAAACATTTCCACTTATCGCTGGGAAAATTTATAATTAAGCCATAAAAGTTTTGCTAAATTTTCCTGCCCTTCATTAACTTAATCTTTAGATTCATTTAAATTCGATTTGCGATCGCCCTATCAATAATGTATTCGGGTTAACGACTAGAGTCATGTTCTATTCACAGTGCCGTAACAGAGCGTAATAATAGGAATTTTCCTATTTATAATTAGAATAGTTGTTTGTTGTAAACTAATGAATTCACAACAACGCAAGTTATTGCTCAGTGTTATTTGTGTTACTACTAATATCACTATCTTATTGTTACAATTTATCTGTTGATGCTTGTTGGTAACACTATCACTATTATTGTTTCGCTCCGTTCGGTCGTTTTCGACGGAATTTAGTCTATCTGTTCTGGGTCTGATGCTTGTTTACTTTGCTAGATGTGCAAGCTAGAATATATGTGGTTCGAATGGGAAGGTACCACTGCTACATCTGATAATAGTAGTTACCCAATTCTTGAATTTCGGTGAAAAACTGTACTCGTAAATTTTTGGATCGTTTACACATGCGATTACCGTCTAAAACTTTAGGAATAAGAAATCATCTGTGATCGAATTCATGCTAAATATACAATTGGTTAGATGTAGATGTCAGTAATGATGAGGTATCATCAGTAGAGCTGCGACGAATCAGAGAACGTCCTACATCTAGTCTGCTACTCATACCCGGCGGATTTAAAAGTTCTCGCGAGGACGGAGACGGGTAGGGATTATCAGGCCTCGAGAGTTCTCCCTTTACCCGAGCTTCTTCTCAAAGTGGTCTAAGTTAGAACTGCATGCTTGTCTGCCCTTATCATATTAAGATATACCTAGTGCATGACCTCAGGAGCAACGACGTATTCGTGATCAACGCTAGAGTGACGTTTATGGGTCAAATTCGAATACAATTATGGGTAGAGCCGCGTACGAAAACTATACAATAATAATATAAATAGATAAGGAAAATAACTGACTTGATTGTTTCGGTTCATCACAGGTAGGAAAACATTATATTACATAATGGTATCTTTACAAATTAATAGGTTTATTTAAAGTAGTGGTAGCCTAGTGGTTAAGATTCCGGCTGCTGACATGTGAGGTATAGGGTTCGAATTCCAGATTTTTTGATGTTGCTTTGTATTAAATATAATAATATAATAATAATTATAACGAAGCAAGGTGTTTAAAGGTGAAGGATTACGCCGAGGGAATAAGCATACCTAAGAGTATGGACTAAGTCCTAAATCTTCTTGTATTAAGAGGATGCAAATGCCCAGTAGTAAGGCAGTAATGAAATCTATTTTTTAAGAAGATACCCATGCCGAGTAAGGCAGTTTACACACGTGCAAGATGGGGAATGAACTTCCTCCTGAGGTATTCCCGGAGCGCTATGACATGGGGTTCTTCAAAAAAGGTGCAAAAAGAGCTCTCCTTCGGCGATGCATTGGCGATTCCTCTGGAGTTGCAAATGTCCATAGGCGACGGTGATTGCTTTCCATCAGGCAGCTCGTCCGCCTTATCGCTAGGTTAATATATATATATATATATAAGCAGTAATACTTAGATGATGAAGAAAGCCAAAAGAAGTAGAAACTCAAATATGTATGTTCGCTTTCAAACTTTCGTCAAACGTGGGAAGCTGGGAGGAGATAAGAAATACAACTGAGAATAGATGGTATCAACCTCTAAACAGTTATTTTTAGTAGAAGCGACGTGTGTGGCAGCTATTAATTTTTTCTCAGGTACCAACTCACTATCAGCGTATCGCGTCCATTTTATGGGCTTGTTTGTCGCTTGTCACTTACTTTGTTACTTGTTGGCCGGCGAGTGAGCTTCTGTGTCATACTGTTATGGGCGAATAGACATTAGCTGTTTCCGCATAATTCTACGTATTTTTTTAAATATATATGATTTAAATTGTTTACGTACACAATATACTAGTTTATTACCGCGGCTTCGCTCACACAGAAGTGTTTTTGGTATTGTATTCCAGTAAATCGTGATTTTTTTTACCATAAAAGTAATATAAAATATTTTGTTTTTTTTTCGATGCCCGATACATCTCTCTCCGAATACATAAATCCGGAATCGAATTCATGTTCATCATCAATGTTTGTTATTAATTATGTCTCTTCAAATACCTCTCTATTATTTTATTTAACCCACTATTAATTCGAACATGATTTACATATTTTGTGAAGTATAGCGAAATTAATCGTAAGGCAATAATACCGTAAATGGAGGAATCGATGCTGTGAACGGTAACATTGCAACTTAAGGTGGTTAGGTCACATTACAACCGTTTGTCTATTGGCCTTAGTGGGCTAGTATTTGCTAAAAGTCAAATCTACACGCGTAATGAACCCCTGGCTTAATGCAATTGTTCGTTAAAACAATTGTTTTCGTTCAATTTCCTGTGTCTATTGCGTAGGCTTATTAACTCACGTACGCCCGTCTATTATAATATGAGTTTTAATAAAGTTAAGGATAATTGAAGTCATAATTCGTCAAAGGCTCTGAAATCTATTCACGGGAACCGCAATAACACCGCAAATAAGCGGTTTTTCTCCAAACAACAAACGTGTCACATAGTCACGTATTCAGATAAAGTGTAAAACAAACGAGTAAATACACCGAATGTCAGCAGATCTGCGTGTGTACGTGATTGTCGACACAAGGCTGCCACGCGACACTCCTGCGAGCGCATAGCGCCACGATGTCAGATTCATGCGGGATAACTTACACGTTTCTCGTCTCGTATAATATACTTTGTATGCCATTTAAGCTAATATCATCGCGGAGTTTATCCATTTTACTATGGCTCGTGGTCACGGGGGAATAGTTTAGCCGTGACCACGTGCCATGCATCTGCTTCGAAATATCGGGAATGGAAAAGCTTTAATTGTGGGTATTCGGTAAAATTAAAACATATACTTAATATTATACAATATTGAATATAAAATTTGAATGATTTAAAGTTTAGAAAATGTTAATTTAATTACTTTGATGTATGTGTGTTTCGTATGGTCATTCGAAATAAGAGTATATTTTAAATTGGATGAGCACGGCCGCCGCTCTTATAGCAGATTTGTATTTCTTCTCTGTCCTCAGGAGTACTCGCATGTGTCTGATAGATTTCTGGTTCTGTATCTATAACTTCATAGATGTCGGTGGTCATCACTTAACGTCAAGTAGAATGTCAATGCCTATGGTTACATATCTAAAGTTACTTAGATCGCATGCAAACCATAGAGAAAGAAGAAAGATAAAAACCATAGAAAATAAAGAAGTATCTTATTTTTCTTTGTGGTTTTTCGCTTTACCATTAGAGAAAAAATACGAAGTAGTAACAGATAACGTAATAATATCCTGTTTAGTTTGTTAGTGTTGTCATCGTATGTTCATGAGTCACGAGCGACCTCAGCGCGTGCGCAGCCGCACAAACTATGCGCCATACCTACCTCGCAACCGCAAAGACGCATACCATTATCTACGTATCATGTTAACTACGGAAATACCTAAGGTTGTAGAACGAATGGAATATTCGCGAGATGTTCCATATTTGGCCCATGTTTTGGATGGTATTAAATTATTTTTATCTTGTATACAAGTAACTTACGTTGTTTTAGTATCGGCGAGTCTTTCCATCAGGTGTCACATCACAGCCCATGGAATTGCACATGCATATTTAAACAATACAGAAGTCCTATCTGAGGTCGTACATTGCTATTAGTAAGGATTCATATAGTTACCTCGTTTGCTTCATTCCTCTCAAATTAAAATACACGATTTGCTTCAGGGCTGAGGCGATGGCAATACGGAGGATATAATCAGCGAATTTATAATCAGCGAAAAGTGCCAATGAGGCGACAATTGTTTAGGTTTCACATATATATTCATATTTACTCCAATTACACAATGTTTAATGTACAAATGGTGAAAGCTTGATTTAGTGATTTGGTTTTTTAACGTTTTATAAATTTCCAATCACGCATTGACTATTAAGTTCTTGTAAATCTGTTTAAAGGCAAATTTAGTAGAAGCTAACCGCAATCTAGAAGCTAACACGTTTATCTACGTATCATGGTAACTGCGGAAATACCAGAAGTTGCAAAGATTATGGCTTTTCGCGAGAAAAATAATTTAGCTTCTAGAGGAAACTTAGAAATACTTAAGAGTATGTTATAACTATTACGTATCAATGTCGTAACATGTATACGTGATTCATCGACGTCAAACATTAGATATTACTGTGAACAGATATCTTTACAAGTTGCAGGATACAGCCTTGGTATATTAAAGGACTAACAGTTTGCTGGCCACCTCATACTAAATGGTCGCTAGTTCAAGCAGATTCATAGCTAACCTCAAACATGACTATAGATTTATTTGAAGTCGTTAATAGATGCGTTGTTACTTCTCAGGACTAAGATGACCGTTGTTGTTTTTGTAAATATATACAGCAATTATACCTACTCGAAATACACAAATTGCACAGTAAGTAATAAGGGAGGCGAAGGTACTTCCCTTGACGAACTGTGACTCAAGCAGCTAGACCGATAAATGTGTTTTCTACATTTTATCATATTACGGGTACTCAAGATTAACGCTTTTTAATTGCCGATATTTCGAACCAGTTGCGAATTGATAAAAAATATAAATCCTGCGAGGATATTAGTTTGGAAGAATGGAAGCTATGATAAAATTGAAGATAGCAAGGTTGTTTATTTCATAAAAACAAATATGTGTTTGGATTCGTATGCGGACTTTCGATGTGATGTCGAAACTACAACCGGTGCGATATCTGTTCCAACGATCGCCTATCAAGTGACCCGTACAATGGATTAAAATATAATTGGTTGTATAAAATTACACATGTTGATTGTACTCGTATTTACAACTAACTGGCAGTATTGGCAGCATCTATACGGGTCGCAAGTCATGACTCTACATCTACGCTAATAAGTCGTATTATTTCATCATTGATATCGTATCGCACACTCCAAAGTAACTCCGTTTTGTTAGGTTAGGTATATGTATTTTTTTTATTTAAATTATATTTGGTTATTTAGCTTTGTAAGCAGCGATAATATAGTGGTTAAGATCCCAGCCATTCACATTGGAGAACTGGGGTTCAAATTTCTGGCAACGATCCCTTTGATATTTTGGATGTTATGTGCGTATTAGAAATAAATTTTCACTTGTTTTAATAGTAAAAGGAAACATCGTGATGAAATCTGCACGCGAAGCCTGCCAACCTACATTTGGCCAACGAGGTGTACTAATGGCCTAATCCCACTCATTCTGAGTTCTGTTCCCAGCAATGGTTTGAGATGATAATGATATTAGATCCAACAGGTAGAGTTGATAATGACATTAGATCCAATCCGTGTGACAGATAAACATGTACAAAGAGTGAGTATCTTTTATTATTCTAGATATGATTAAAAATGCGCTATACGGGGTTCCCTATATGATGACTAAGAACAGATAAATACGTTATTGTAAATTTCTTGTAGTATTAAAAGTATGCATAGCCCAGACGTTTGTGTATGAAACAGTCAAAAAAGTTAAAGAAGTCGAGCGTGGTCTAAATTTGGATGGCTGATCTCTAGTAGTGAGATTCGGAGAGAGTGTGAAGCAGTCCGTTCAGGTTTTTATCGAAAGCAGTCGTTAAATTTTGTGACCCATTCTACGCGCGGCTTAAACTCCGATGAATGGATTGTTCACCATTCTATATCTTCGAAAATATGCATTGCAACATAATAGAGCAGCATCGTGTATGTTCCAGGTCTTACTTAAATGTATAGGTGTGTCAAGAAGTAGGTCACACAAGGGTTGCAGCTATACTTATTGCAACAACTGATAAGAAAGATTATTCCTTAGTTTTAAGATTAAGGTAAGATCGCACAAAGTGGCACAATCGTAAACATGTAATCAGATTCTCAGATTCAACTGACAATCATCGCAGTTCAACGTTATTATGCCACCGGATCTCTTTATGACGGTGTGAAAACTTTAAGGCGCGGCGAACCGCTTTTTTGACGAGATCTTGCATGCTGTTAGCATGTGTATTATTTTTGGTAGGTCTTTTAAAAGCTAGTTAAGCCATACAGAGGTGCCACACTACGTTCATCATATAAAATATTGATTTATGACCTTCATTTAGCTAATAAATATTTGTATTAAATTTTGACTTTTTATTGAACAAATGATTATTGCTGAAAACAGTTGATATGAATACTATAAATTTAAAATGGTAGTCTAAATATCAAAGGCAAAACTTACCAAAGGTTTTTTAACCATTTCTTCATCATACTACCCGGTGAAAATTGAAGTTCCCTCCGCATCTACTTGGAGCTTTGGAGGACTTGTGGCTCCACAATTTGATACCTTAGGCATAGTTCTCCATAAACATTTCAAAGATATGTGAAGTTTTGCAGCCATAGGACAGTACTAGATTTATGATGACTTGACTTGCTATACACTGAATTGATATTAGGATGAAGGTATTTTATTCTTTTATGTATATTTCTTGTTTGAGGTCGTATTGCTTTGGTCGAAAGCGTACCTGGTATCAATATAACGTTATGTCTTAGAAAGTTACCCTAAGGGCTAACAGAGGACTTTTGGTCAAACCAAGACTTACATTTATGTCCGCAGACGTGAAGTGAAGAGGTCATTATTATTTCTTATAGTATTTAGGGATACTTCTATAAAAGAGTTTTGTCGGTACGCAACTCTTGTCGGGAATCATTGCTTGGATCTCTTACTAGCTTATTCCGTAAAAGTACATATACTACATGGATGAACAGCAAATGTTTATTTTAAATAAGTTGTACAGATTAACTTGAATAAAATGAAAAAAAGCATAAATCATATTATTAATGTGATTATACATATTTCAACCAAGATTTTAAATAGTTTTTCTTCAAATATGGCTGTTTCTTGAGAATTACCTCTATGGAAAATTACATACGGTAACAAGCAAACAAGTGAACGGTTATGTTTTGCCGGATCTGTACATGACGATAAAAAATCTAATAAAAACTATGAACCGGTTTCTGTCTGACGTCATGAAGTTCCTCACGTGATACAGCGTGATTAGCCTATCGATTGGGCTGACGCAAGATCTCCTGACGTCATGATTAGGGTTTGCGAGGTAGAACCTGTACTTTGGCCCATTTATAGTGTAACGCAATTCTTGTGTTTCAATCGAAAAAGGTCATGCCGTTTCGCTTAAAACAACAACGTAACAACCTTATTCTTTTGGAGAAATAATGCATGCTTGACTTCTGGATAGCGTCTGATCTTATATAAGAATATTGACACATGTCCATTTGCGTACATTTATGACCACGTACTATCATGTGGCAGAAAGGTCTTGGTGTGGCGACCAAGTCTAGGCAAAAGGAGCACAGGGCATCCCCCAACCAGGCGGACCGACGACCCGATAAGAGTAGTGGGTAACCGCTGGATGCAGAGCGCACAGAATTGCTCTGAGTGGCGGAATCTGGAGGAAGCCTATGTACAGCATTGCGTAAACGGTGACGGATGGACTATTATGTGGACTATATATCTCGTTTGCTACTTCAAATTCATAAAAGAAAGTGTTTTTCGCATTTATTATACTCTATAAATCTATAAAATCCTGGGTAATTAAAAATTTATCAAGTTATAAAAATTTCATCGCATATCAACGATTTCGAAGAATCAGCGTAATGGATAATCTTGCTTTTATTACTGTCGCAAGTTTAAGTTATAGCAATAATGTGTTATGTTAGTAAACTATAAATCAAATGAGAATCTAATTATTATTGAAATTTAATCATAAGGAATTTCAACGCGATCATCTAACATTTAATTCAGCCTTATAGTAATGCAATATAACGGGTACTCACGATTAACGATTTTTTTTTAATTGCCGATATTTCGAACCAGTTGCATGACTCGTGGTCACGGTGAAAACTGTTTTCGCCGTGACCACGTGAAGTATGGATTCCGCGATAATCTCAGTTTAAAAGCCTTATAGTCGTTTTCTGTATAAGAAATAGATAACACTATATGCTCGTCATGTACCTAACACAATGGAAATAACGCGAAAGATGTAGTCATTTTTAATATGAAGGATCTTTGCCCTATTTGGATTTGGTAATAGGTGCGAATAGACTGTAGTGGCCACTTAATATTAAGTGGACTACACGCAACTCCTTTTAATAGGTAATCGGGGTTTCCGGAACCTTTTTGAAACCGGTCACGCGGAACGTAATTGGATCATCACGCGTTATGCCTATGACGTGGCGGTAAGAATCCATTGATCCGGATTGACGCGAGATCTGACGTCACGGTTAAACGCTCGGGTCCGAATACCTGTGACTAACTCCAAATACGTTATTATTTATATACGCAGTCATCAGATTTAGCATGTGACGAGATTTACGCCGAGGGAAAGTTGCTTTGAGTCACTTTTGTTTATGTATTTGTTGATATTTTACTCATATATTTTATAGTCAAATTTTGACATTTTAACATCATCGTTATATAACAGAAATTACGACAGTATAATGTCTGTACTGTTCCAATTCCGACATTCTATGTTATTCTTTGTTTAAATATTTTTTAAGAAATATAGTTAATACTTGCGACAAACCATTCACTAGGAATTCCAAGCAATGTCAAAAATGTTATTTGTCTATATTATTGTATCCTTTTTTATATATTCTTTAATATTTTTCTTAAACCTACATTATTGTAATGATCCTCTTACAAATAAAAAAATATGCCCTAAGAATGTTGCCTACGAGTTTTTAACTTACAGTTTCAGTATGCAAACGTTAAATAAATTTATAAAAAAATAGTTTTGTTGTAAAATAATTATAATACATAATGTAAACACAAGACAAATAAATAAATAAAACAGAGGGATGGCGGTAAGAGGCATAACAGAACTTAATGATGCTTGTCGGAGTATCATATGAGTCAGTCTTACTTTATCTCCATGCCGCGTCGATAGATGTTTTACATAAAAAGTTAATCCTAATTTTGGGAATTTTAATAATCAACCGATTGCACATAACGTCATTAGATCATCGCTCGCTGAGCCTGTGACGAGGAACTGTGAATATCCGGATTGACGTGACATTGATCGTCATTAATTTATGTTATTTATATACCTGTGACTAACCCTTAATACGTGATTTAACATGTCGTGCGGTTTTTGTACGTCCCGAGATTTGTGTCGTCATGGAAATGGGCTGAGTCATATTTATTTTTATGACTACTTTATTGATATTTTTTATGAGTGGATAATTAATCTATGCATAACAAAGATGCGCCGTTTATACAGTCTAGAAACGTGGCAGAACTTTTATTTATTTATATAAATATATTGTACAAAACTTGTACAGTATAACCGGGGAGGTACTACCGAATTAATTTTTAGCGAGAAGTAATTCTTGTAATTCTCGTACGTGTGGGCTGACAAATAAACTGTATTTCTGTAAATAGAAAATTGATAAGCTATGTCTGTAGAAAACCGAGGTGAGGAATCTATATATACATGTCTTAAATTTTATCATGAAATTCTTAAAACGTGAAAAAATTAAAAATCCCAATTTTGCATATGGACTTTTGCATAAATCTTCTTATTCTGAGAGAATCGTATTCACTAGTGTTATGCTGTTTTTTGATATTTCTGCTAGTAATGGATGCTATATATACTATGTTTAAGTAATAACACGGCCGCTATCGTTTGACATTCGTTTTGTACGGCATTTATAAAATCATTCCAACAGTAACAATCTAAACAGGATTGCAATCGGATGTGCAGCTAGTGCAAAGACCACTGATTTAAAAAAACAAAAAGAAGTAGGAAAATTTAAAGGTGGTAGAGCCGTTAGAGCTCGCCCGGGTCGGCACCACCGCCACCCTCATAACCCGCCGTAAAGCAACAT
>DWON01001099.1:0-26406 GCA_018251015.1 Phocides pigmalion okeechobee | reverse complement strand
ACGCGTTGTAACTCCTGAGGATTAAGATCGTCTCGCTTCAAAGTGTAGCCGGAAACCGCACCTCTCGAACCGAAACACAAGTAATGCTTCACGGCGGATTATGAGGGCGGCGGAGTATAGGTACATTATAACCAATTAGTACTTACTCTTAAAATCAGCTTGCACTTCGTCACAAGGTTGTTTGTCTAAAAAGCAGTCTATAAAGCCTTGATGTGTAGCCTTATTCGCTACGACTGCTTCAATGTCCAGGTCATCATTCTCAGGAGTATAAGTCTCGGCCGCCACTAGCGCCATTAGCCCACAAAGAAGCACCACGCACTTCATGTTTTAATATCTGAAAGAAATTAAAACATTCTTGTTTATTACAAGTCAAAAGCGTACAATTCACTTCAGAATATTTAATAAGTTGTCACTGCAATGGACATGTGTACAGCTTCATATAGAACAGGAGTTCGACCTAACTTTCGCAGATATGTTGATATTTTGAAGAACTGAGAAGATCGTCTCATAAGTAAGCAAGCAGGCTAACACATGTCCACCGAAATTTTTAATCTAAAAAATTCTGGCATTATTACTTTTCCCGATTAAAACAAATCCATACAGTTCACCTTCTTAGCGATAACCGCATCACAGTTTTTACCAATATTAATAAACCCAAATAGTATGAAACTCTTACCTGAGGACAGCCACAGATGTAACTTTGCTGCTTAAATTGGAATAAATTCTATAGATATGTCTTGGTCTCTATACTACACCTTTCCTACTGAAACAGTATCGTATACACATTAGTTCAACTAAAAATGTTTTTGAATCAAACACAAGTTACTTCAAATAACACTTATGCTTATATAAACTTTCATAGTTTGTTTAAACCCTAATTAGGTATTTATGTTTACAAAGAACAAGATACATTCACATATCACAAAAATATTTATATTACTCGGCAAATATAGATTAGAATAGGTACATGGATGTTTAAGACCACGGACGGCTAAAGTGATTTAATATGATGCCAATTAATGTAACTTAAAATTATTGTGAATTTTGCTACGGCTTATGAACTTGCACTGAAGTTACTTACATATAAGAAACAACTGATTTTAATACGTTGGAGGCCAAACCTTTTATACTCAATCTTTATATAAAAAGGGAAGTAATCACCAAAACCAAGTACTTTTCAAGTACATTAATTTGGTAAGTACAATGGAGTCTGTATTTTTTTTATTGTGAAAGAGTAAGAAACGGGCATGCAGGCCACCTGATGTTAAGTGGTCACTGCAGCCCATGGACAACCACGTCACATCTCAAATAGAACAGAAGTTCTATTTAAGGATGGACGCGGATGCGTTCCTTCTCTTGAGGACTATGAGGTTGGCTCCAATAACGTGTATCCGGCTACCACACCTCTCCAACCGAAACACAATACATGAGGAACACGTTGCTTTACGGCGGGTTATGAGGGTGGCGATGGTACCGCCCCGGGTGAGCTCTAATAGCTCTACTACCTTTGGAAGTACTGTAAGTAGAAATGTTTTACAAAAGTGTAGATAATGTGTTTAATAGAAGTGTTTTACAAAACATATTTTCTCTGCGTGAACTTAAAATATTTTTGCACATTAAAAAAAAATACAACAATAAAAATTTGTTATTCATGCGTCTAATATCAACTAAAAAAAAAATGTATCTTCATATCCACCATCATAATTATGGCCATTTGCGACGTTGGAAATATAAATTGGTTGAGCAAATCGTTCTTGGTTTTATGCTTGAAATACTATTAATTTTGATTAATCGCTTTAAATACAGAACCTATAACCTTTTAGCGTCAAATTGACACATTTTCCTTAAAATTAACAAAGCGTTTTCTAAAAAAGCTCCATAAAATAATAAATACATATCCAGTAAATCAAGCATTTGAAGGAAACTTTTTGGAATACTAGAGAGTTGATTATCGTGTTAATCTTTAATCATATACCGCAACGACCTTGTAAAGGCAATCCGAAAAAAAAATGGTGAGTGATAAGGAAAATAAAGTGAACATATTTAAATTCTTTATTAATAAAAATACCTACTTATCATTAAGACCCAATTCAACCAACCTCGAAAACGTTTTAATCTGACAGTAAATTAAGAGTTATTCTAGAATAACCAGTACTCCTATTAGACCAAGTATCAATACCAGACTAGTCACTATACGGATTTCGACGAATAAAAAAGTTTATCGATAATAATATTTTATTGTTTTATTACTACTACTGAATATTAGTTATTTGACATACTAAGTTCGGAATTGACATATTATATTTTCTTTCGTTTTATTCATTCAATACCCTTAATATGAATACAAGTAAAGGTTCAACTCCATTTGCATCGTCAAATTAGCATAAAGATTAATTATAGACCAGGAATAATTATAATTTGAAATTAGTTACTTTAATATATTTCGTTATTTGGTCGAATTGGGCCTTGGACACTGAACAGGACGCTTAACTTAGGCATTAGCAATGGCTGTTTCGAGTGGCACAGAATAATTTCCTTCTGGGTCGTATTTATTCTTGAATTCAGTGAAGCTTGCGGGCAACTTATCTTTAGTTGCTTCTATGAATCTTCGAAGCAAATGTTTCTGAGCGGCAGTACATTTTTCACATGCTTGTTGGTACACTTCACTCAAGTCCTCTGAAATAAATTACGTAAACTAAAAATAAGATACATTAACAATTTAAATAAAATGTATCCTATTTTAATTAAAAATAGGATACATTAACAACAGCAACAAAAATTAATGAATGTACATGCTGCAAATAATTAATGATGCCTTTCCATTGAATCACACAAATGACAATGCACGCGCTGATTTTTTGTGCGAGGAGAGCAGCAAACGAACATACAAGCTACCTGATGTTAAGTAGTCGCTAATGCTCTGTAATTATATTTGAGATCAAACAACGATGCGTTGTTACTCCTAAGGACTAAGATGATCGCTCTTCTCTTAAATGCAGCCGGCAACCGTACCTCACCTACCGAAACACGGAAGTTGCTTTACGGCGTATCATAAGGGAGGCGGTGTCCTTCCCTGTCGAACTAGAATTCTACTACCTATCAAACTTAGCCTCACGCATAAAATACACTCTGATATGTTTTCCCAAATACGCCAAAGGTATCACTTCAGAAAATGAATAATTAGTCATCAGTTATTATAATTAAAAAAAAAAAAACTTACTTTTAAAGTCAGCTTGCACGTCAGTACACGACGCTTTGTCCGTGAAACAATCGACGAAGGATTGCAGAGTGTCAATGTCCGAAACAATCGCTTCGATGTCCAGACTATCGTTTTCAGTGCTGTAGGTTTCTGCTGCAGCAAACGCCACCAATGCGAATAGAAGGATTACGCTCTTCATTTTGATGTTTTCTATAATAAATATAACAAAGGATTAGCATCACAGCAAGCAGTAATAGCTCAGCAGTTAAGATTCCGGCCTCTCATACGACGAGTCTGGGGTTGGAATTAGCACGCATTTTTGATTAGTCGTCACACAACGGGTCCGGATCTGGCATCTTTACCTCTGATTTCTCAAAATTATGTGTATAAAAATGAATTATCACTTGCTTTAACAGTAAAGGAAAACATAGAGAAGAAATCTGATTGCCCGTGAATACTCCATAAAGTTTTCGAAGTGAATGACCACGATTATCCTTTCAAAATAAGAATGGGAATTGCGGCAGCAATCAGATTTTGAGATCCAATACTAGAAATGACTTTTCTGGATTGTCCGAAATGCTACTTGCAAATGGACATAAAATCCACTAAACAAAACAAGTAGTCACTGCTGCCCATGGACATCTGAACATCCTATGTGAAGTCGATAGCAGTCGAACCCTGGACCAATTACACTAACCTGAATGTGCCACTAAAATTTTACACAGATTGGCGTAAATTGACGAAAGCAAACATTAAAAATATTCAATGTGCTTACTTACATTAGTAAGAAGAAACAAGTATTAAGCTGGTAAGAGCTATGCCTTTTATACCCAATCCCGTACAGACAAGGTTGGCTATAATATTATGGAAAAAACTTGGTATGTAAATAAATCCACACGCTTTTTATTTCACAAAACGTGACTTAGTTTATAATAAGAACATGTCATGCAAATAAAGTCATCTGTAAACTCGTATAATAACCTTATACACAGGCTTTTTTAGACCTAACTTTTGAGAAGCGTTTAAAAACGCATACCACCGCACCACTCCATCCGCACACACACGTCTCCGGTCTCGCTTTGCGTAATTTCAAAAAAGGTTTTTTAAAGCCGTCAGAATTCAGCCATTTTGTACAAAATAACTATTAATTTTACACACACCTACCTCGTTTATCACCCTTACCATTAGACAAAGCATAGTAGAATCCGTTGCATGATTAAGAAATAAAGAGAAACACGGAGGCGCCTGCAACTTTGTTATAATATAAGATTGAGAGATGGAGTAAGATTGAAACATAGTTCGTTTGCAAACAAATAACGTATTAAACTTTTTTTGAATTGCTTTGTATCACCAACTTTTGAAGACAATAACTAGGGAAGTATTTCCATTACATATCGTTGCCGACTACACTTTCAAGCGACCATCATAGTCCTCAGAAATAGCACCGTATCTCCGTTCGAGCTCAGACAGGATTTCCGTCGTATTTGTAGCTGTACGTGGATGTCTATGGGCTACGACTACTTATCCATGGTATCCATGCTCGTTCGCTACTCTTCTTACAAAAAAAAACATATATAATACGCTGTGAAGAAATATTGCTGTAGTAGGTGACTGTTTCGGGTAGGTGTGGTGTGATTGGCGAGTACACTTAAATGCAAGGCAATCTTTGTCCTTTTTTATTATGAAAGAGTAAGAAACGGGCATGCAGGCCCCCTGATGTTAAGTGGTCACTGCAGCCCATGGACAACCACATCCAATCTAAAAACAGAAGTTCTATTTAAGGATGGTCGCCTCCAATAATGTGTATCCGGTAAACACACCTCCCCAACCAAAACACAATATATGAAGAATATGTTGCCTTAGGGCGGGCTATCAGGGTGGCGGTGGTGCCGCCCCGGGCGAGCTCTAACGGCTCTACTACCTTTAATACAAATTTAATTTCATACAAATAATAATAATAATAATTATAACAAATACCACCTTTAGTACAAATTACAACCTCAGAAAGGACTTCAATCCTGACTACAAGCATATTTGGATATTTGTCGGCTGCTGTGACTTCTCAATATAAAGTTACCTGCACACTCCTTTGTTCATCTTAAAAAATGTTACTTGAGTCATATATGTGAATTTTAGCGTTAACCTACTACAAAAAATGCAAGTTTAAATTGACTTATTTTGATATATTTTGTTGGTAAGTGTTTGATCACATTAAGCTACATTTTCCTATGCATTCAGGCCATGGTGGCCAACTGTTTTGATATGAATAATTGGCAAATTAGATAACTTACCAACAGCTTATTTGTTTACCTAATGATTTATTTAATCAACGTGAATAACTGAAGCTCGTTTAGAAACCTCCGTACTATTTTTGGTCACCTACTCATCGATGACCATCATTCCTACGTGCATTAGATTTTTATTAATCTCGCCTATGTGTAATAAAATGTCACCTCTATTAAGTTATTCCTAAAAAACTTTATTATGCCAATGTATTTTTAATTCAATGATGGATCATTTTTTTATAAGTTTTATTGTTCATTCGTGACAGACTTATTGACATAGGATATGAAGCTCAGAAACTTCTTGTAACTTTTTAAAAATATGAATCTTAAACAGGATGTAGCATCCGTTCACGTTTTGTTGTAGAATAAAGAATGCTGATTAAAATAATGTTTAAGCAAAACTATGATGTATTCAAAAGTGAGATGCCCATGGTGTTTAAGATTATATTCTGCCTCAACAAATTACTAACCTTTTAGTTTATCTTACCTATTAGTTTATCTTAATATGTGTTGAGCGCCTTAATAAAATGCACGTCACAACTATATTTCGCGTTTTGTATTTTAATTTTCATCAGGAAATATTGGGATGTTTCCTATTATTAAATAAATACTTAAATCTTAAACATGCCCCTAACGACGTAAACTCAGAGATATCATGGATCCGAACCGTCGACCCCATGCAACCAAGTGTAAGAGAATAGAATCTTACCTATTACTGAAACTATCATTATTTGTACTGTTGACAATTGACTATCACTTGTTATTTCATAGAAACAATGTATCCAAAACATTATTCTAACTATCTCTAAAACTTTGGTAAGCAAATTTATAAAATCTCTTTTATACACAGTGTAGAGTTCATGTTTTTTGGAAAGACCAAAGATGTAGATAATAAAATGCATGGAAAGCTCTAAAATTTTCCATACATTGAAATAAAACACTATTCAATTTTTAATTTCAACCTTATACTTACTACTGTACACTTATCAAATTTTAGTGACAAAAATTAAAAGTCAATTTTTATTCCAATAGGTGTATAAGCAATACCTCATAAACAAAACCTCTTTCTACTTAACAGGGCATCAAACATATACAATAAAAATATATTTTACCCATCGAAGTGTTGTTTTCTTAAACTGGGCAGATTTTATTCGCATGTGAGCAGAGCACCTCAGAAACGTCTCAAAATGGCATATAGGAACTTAAATATAATAATAACTATACTATATTTCGAGTAATTGGCTTAATTAATCATATCTTCATCCTTGACATTGCAGTTGTTTTATTTCTAGCAATTTCTTCGAATGTCATACCTATTTTTAACCAATATATTTTGATTACTAACCTTAATAACCGCATCATTTATTGACGCAATTAAATGAATGTAAAATGTTAATTGTTTGATATTTATTTATTTAAATAAGGCAAGTAAATACTCACGTAACAAATCCACGAAACATCCTTAAATTTCGGTTATTTTAAGATCCCAAAACTATTCATTCTCTTCGCAGCGAGCACTAAATAAACGTCAATTTATGTGAATGCGTGTACAGAATCATAATTTTTGAACGACTGATCTTACTTAGAAATTCATGGTTAAATTACTATTTAAAAACCAATTGCCTGTAACAGACTATTTTAAAGTTAGATTCAAAGATAGTTTTATATTTATGCTCATATATTTATAATTTTATAGATACATTCAATGCCATTATAATTACATCTCTCACTCTATCATAGCCGATCTCTTCATTAAGGTCGTTAGTTCGATCGGGGAGGTACCACCCCCGCCCTCATAATCCGCCGTAAAGCATTACTTGTGTTGCGCCTTGAGAGATGCAGTTAATGGTTACACTTTGAAACGAAGCAAACATCTTAGTCCTCAGGAGCTCGAATGCATCTACATTCGAGCTCAGATAGGATTTTTGTCGTGTTTATGGTTATACGCGGATGTCAATGCGCTGCGACTACTTAACAGGTAGTTTGCAAGCACGTTTGCTACTCTTCTCACAAAAAAAATGTTATCTCAATACTCACATGTAAACCTACTGAGAGGCGTTCCCATTTGGTATGCAAAAGTATAAAGGGTAATATCTAGACGCCACTCGGGTTATGAAATACAATTCGGACCTTACAGTAAATTTCGAACGAACCCATATTCGCGAAATTTATTATAAAAACAGTGATAGCCTAGTGTTGAAGATGCCGGCATCAAACAAGAACAGCATTTGTTTAAGGTTGTATATTGCTATGCGTTACCTGACAGGCGATTGTTTATGTACTAGACAATAATAAATAAATAAATAATAAATAATAAATAAATAAAGTGGTTATCTTTTTTCAAAGATTATACTAACTGTACAAAATTTCTAAAAAAGCATTCAAATTACATCGTGTGTAATCAGATAAAAAAGATATGTATTTATTTAAAAAGAATAACAAGTACATAAAAACAGTATTTATAGATAACTGGATGACAAAACAATGACAAAATAAATGTATTGAATTGAATTGAATTAAATTGCATTGGAGATTTATTCCTCGTTGTATTCGAACACGTGGTTATTTTAATCTAATAGGATGGCCGACTAACATCTACAACTGAATGAACTATCCATAAAAATAGAAGGTAAAGGTAATAATTTAATGTAATGAACCTATTCCAAGAAAATTGCATCTTGTATTTTTCTACCCTTAGGGATGCTAGTTTCTTCGAATGTTTTTCATTCATATTTAAATTTTCTCACTCAATACTCAATACTAATTTAAACTTGACTCCAATACAAAGTTTAATTCCTTATTTTTCCGACCGTAGATATTTTCTCTTCAAATTTAAATGGGATTATGTACGAAGTAATTATATTATACACACCCCTTCCAAATAAGATAAATAAGAGGTAATCCTAGGCCACGGTAAATAAAATTCTTAACAGGAACACTTAAGTGTTTAAAGGTTAAGCAACCACTTATTAGGGTATCATTTATGTTTGACTAATAAAATACCTACGTCGTTATCGATCATAATTCATATTCATAAGAACGTAACAATTAAAAAAAAGAATAAAATCCATCAGTTTAAAAAAATAAGTTACTTTTATTAATGTTGTGTGTATTTTTTCAAAGTACTTGAACATGTATAAATGATTAACCATATTTCAATTTAATTAAATAAACTCAAATAACTAAACACCTCCCATTTTTTAATTCGGTTATACATTTAAATTCGTTTATGATATTCTGAAAATTGTATTTAAACGGCTTTTGGTGGAAATATCTATATTATATAAGTGAGGACAGGTAAGGTAAATAAAACATTTATTTTGATTGCGGTTAAAGCGGAGTGTTAATGCTAGTTATATAAATATAATGTCAAATTGAGTAGGCTGCAGCCTGAAACATGAGAATAAAAAACATATTGTTCAAAATAAAGCGCCATGACGAAGATTACTTGTACAAATAATAGTAAGGAGACCAGGAAGAGTATAAGACATCGTGGGGCAGACTTTTTGCCAATTCAAATTCTAAGGCGTCAAAGAAAATTCCGTTAGGGTCATATTTCTGTCTGAAGGCTATGTACTCGTGAGGTAGTTTCGCTTTGAGACCTTTCAGGAACTTAGCGAATCTCTCCCTCTGCGGCGCGTTGCATCTGTCACACGTTCTAATTACAGATTCTTGTAAATTTCCTGAAATAAACAACAGTGTAGTGAATTAAAACAGTAAAGAAAATATTCTGTAATGTAGTTGCCGGCTACACTTTGCAGCAAGGCGACCATCATAGTCCTCAGGAGTAGCAACGTATCTACGTTCGAGCTCAGATAGGATTTCAGTCGTGTTTGTTGTTGTACATAGATGTGTATGGGCTGTGACTGTGACTGTGCTTATCACATAAAAAAATAAAGCTTGTACCTAGTTTTACTCCAGGATGAGGTCAGTAATACTGAACAATAGTTATCCGTCTGATGGCAAGGAAAATAATGAAGAGCTCCCATAGGTTTGGCAACTGCTTCAAATAAGACTTAATGCTTACTTCGGACACTCTCCGTAAACGAATTGCAGGGGCCTTTTTCGAGGAAGCAATCCACGAAGCTCTGGAGACTTGGCAGGTCGGCGATCACCGAATCGATATCTATGTAATCGTTTTCTGTCGTGTAGAAAAACGATTCCCCAAGCACAAGGCCCACTACAGCCACAAATACCAGTACGAACTTCATTTTTGTTTATCTATGGTAAATAAAAATAATATTAATAAATGCTAACAACAGAACTTTCAGACGGTATACCTAAATATTTTATAGGTTTTTTTAATTACTTTTATTTTACTTTTGTACAAAAAGTGCATTGAAAAAATTTTTTTCAAATACGCAAGTTTAAAATTGATTTCTGTAATTTAAGTACATATTAAAATTAAGTTTATAATCTTCAAAATTTTAATACATGGAGGAAATATGGAAGATAGACATTTTGCTCTGTACAATGAAATAAAAAAAATAAGGCGTGGAATTCCATTCAGGTAACTTATGCACCTGACGCCTTTGTTTGTTTTTAGAACGTTTTGAAAACCCTTTTTGTCTAGAATGATTACATAGTTACTGTAAATATTATATCTCTAATTATGTTACGTAACACTGTGCAGATCTATCATACAAGGTATCAAATCCCAGTCAGACAAAACCCATTTATATTATTTTTTTCGGGTTTAGATTTTTAAACCATTTTCGGTAAAATTAACTATCTAACGTGTTGGAAATTTCTTCGTAAAAATACTTTTAGATTTAGAAAAACAATAGTATTTATAGGCACTTCATATCGAATAAACATTAACACAGAATAAAGACTAACGTTTTATAATTTCAATAAAAGCAATTAAATTGTTTAAAGTAATAAATCAACTTACGGTGCACAACTGAATTAAGAAGTGATGAAATTAATATAGGCTAGTATTTATATACTAATTTCAAGGTTGTATTTGAGAAAAATAACTCTTTTACATTTTTGTTTGTTCACGAAAGGCATATAGTGGTTAATTACAATTTTCATTAAGTGTACTAAAACCTCTGTTACTTAATTAACTGTATAAACAGGCATAATTGGTATATCAACAAGCGGATAAATGCGATGATCATCCGCATGTACACAATAATTGGCAAAACATTTAATTATCTATTATAATTAATTGAATTGTTTTCCCTTTGATAGATATAAAACGAATGTTTCAGTCGTACATTTTACTCACCGGGTACTCACAACTAACGATTTTTGGTAGTTTTTTTTTTATTTGAACATTCAACTGGTTCGAAATATCGGCAATCAAAAATCAAAAACTTTTAATCGTGAGTACCCGGTACATAGTAAAAAATATAAATTCCGCGCTAATATTGGTTTCTACCGAATATTGGTATTTACCGAATAAATTACTAAACTGAAACATGTAGATAAACCCACAGACCTGAGAATTTTCAAAGGTAAGTAATAAAGCCACCAAGTGTATGTAAAAGTTTCAAAGATAAGGTTTTCATAGGTACGTGGAGGCCAATACGGACGTGCCTATGACATAAATCATTTTAATTTTTAAAGAAGATCCATGGCCATCAGTGAAACATGAATTCGTTAATGATGATAAATTTGCATATGAGAACTTGCCAAGGTATCGAACCTTTTTTATGTGAGAATAGTAACAAGTGAGCATGCAAACGACCTGATGTTAACTTCGCAACCCACAAACATCCACGTACATCTACAAACACGACCGAAATCCTATTTGAGCTCGAAGGAAGAGCACATTGCTACTCCTGAGGACTAATATGGTCGCTTCAAAGTAATGCTTTACGGCGGATTATGACGGCAGTGGTCCCCAGTCGAACTATAGTTCTCCCACCTGTAAAATCTATAGGATTCTGATTCCACAGGCAACTGGTAGGCTGACCCTATGGTGAAGGTATCATCACTGCACTAAATCGAAATTTTTGGTCTCCAGTTTGTTCACAAATGACGCGACTATCTCAATCCTCAGAAGTAGAAATACATTTAAGATCTACTTCATTTCATAAATCTGTTCTATAGGGAGTTTCTTAGATCAAGTGGACTGCGTGCCCATTTGCTGCTTCCATTTCGTAAAAAATAACATCTTTTTTATTTATTATGAAAGAGTAAGAAACGGGCATGCTGGTCACCTGATGTTAAGTGGTCACAGCCCATGGCCAACCACTTCCAATCTCAAATAGAACAAAAGTTCTATTTAAGAATAGACGCGGATGCGTTCCTTCTCTTGAGGACTAATATGGTCGCTTCCAATAATGTGTATCCGGCAACCACACCTTCCCAACCGAAACACAATATATGAAAAACACGTCGCTTTACGGCGGCTTATGTGGGTGGCAGTGGTGCCGCCCCGGGCGAGCTCTAACGGCTCTACCACCTTTAAATCTAGTACTATTTTCAGGTTGCAAGATACAATTGTGTTGAAACCTGAGAGAAAATAAATAGTTTTATAATGTAATAAGCTTTTAATGCTATAAAATATCAAATCAACATGCAGGTCATATAAGACCAGACTGTCAGCCGCCCATGAACATCTGTAACCAATTCTATGTAGAACGAGGCGCGTGCTTGAAGAATTAGATGGAATCCCGTTAAACCACAAATTCTCCTTATGACACCCGTAAACTAAAACACAGAAGTACTAAACTGAATCAATAAGGTAGAAAGAGGTGTGACGATACGCTAAAATAGGCGAACGTAAAACAATCGGACCATATTCTAAAATTAGGCAAGGAAGTCATTTAAAACATTCTTAAAGTACATAATGTATTACTCGTTGTCATTGTAAATGATAATAAATTTGGCCTTTTAGATTTTAAAGTTCAGTCGCATTTTTATAAAGTTATCGAAGAAGTACCTACGATAAAAGGTAATTCTTAATACATTCTTGTGATTATTTGATTATAGAGCCTAAAGAGATTTTTTAAAGAGTCCGTTCACAATTAAGCGCGATCCCTGTAACCCACCAATTTGTGAAAAAGGTTTTACCACTTACACATTTTCGTTACTACGTTTTACACTTGTCGTAGGTAAAACACAAATCATATGCCGTCATAACAGGTAAAAGGCATTGCATCGTTTTGGATTAAATCTGACAACCCTAGTCTTGATTGAATCCTGGCGAGACATGTACATGAAACCGAAAAGAATTCTATCATGTATTTAGTTTATGTTGTGTCTTTTTAAGTGTCCAAATCTCTCACTTCAAATTGATTCTAATTTGTCTTATAATTAATGTAGCTTTTCAATAAACAGTACAGATATACTATGCAAAATGATATATATTTTTTAATCAATAATCATTAGACAGATATAACATTCAATGTCGTATGCTTAAAAAACTTCGAAGATACCGGCTACTTTTTGTTAAAGTGACGAGGAAGATGACGGAGAACTGGAATCCAGGTACTTGGCTAGTTCTGCTTCAAGGCGATCAAAGTAAATGCCATACGGATCATACTTTTGTTTTATGTTATTATATTCTTCAGGCAGAATCACCCGCAAGCTAAACAGGAATTTAGCATAGCGTTGTAACTGACGCAAGTTGCATCTATCGCAGGCTCTTAGCACGGAATCTTGCAAATGTCCTGGAAGATAGAAAAATATTAGTGTTGTATTTATTATCCATACCATCCAGACCTCTCAAAGTTCCCTTCGATGTCTAGAACTGCGCAGGCAATTTACCCAACTCTTGACAACCCCCGATATTACCTAACTTTATCGATCATTAATTAACTACACAAGCCGCAAGACTATGACTGAAATCCACATAGGACCAGTATGTCTTGTGTCTGTGAACCGTCTTAGTCGTCAGAAGCAGCAAAACATTTATAATTAACCTATACTTGAACCTCTTTTTTTAATTACAAATATCCAAGGGATGCATTGACCTCTTACTTCCAAATGGATTGAAAACTCTATTGGCACTTCAATATCATAAAAAAATCTTACGCTTGTAACTTGCAGCTAGCGACGTGCAAGGTTTTCTGTCCAAAAAGCAATCGAGAAAGCTCTGCAATAACGGTGGGTCGGAAAGCACCGCGTCTACATCGATGTAGTCATTCTCGGTCTCGTAGTAGTTAGACTCTGTCATCGCAAACACTACCAACCCGACTAAAAGGTACACGCACTTCATGTTGCTCATGTTGCCTTAGAAAAAGAAACACATTCAATTAAATTTAGACATTCACTATATCACTGTATAGTTTTTCGTCAATGTTAGCACAATTGTTTGCTTTACCACCACTGGGCGCCGATCTTTTAGAATGAGAAGAGATAGATTATAGTTCACCCCATAAACTAAAAATTCACACACCTTTGAAAACCTCAGGCATGTAAAATTTGTTACGGTTACTCTTCGTCGTCAAAGAAATCGATAAATAATTTCTAATTATTTTGTAGTTTTTCTACGTAACAGGATTATCAATTCTAACAAAGGATTCTATCGGTCTTATAAATATATTTATAGCAAGAGATAACGTACATCGTTAACATTTATAATAGTTATGATATATATGTTAATACTTATATAAAAATTACAAATTTTAATAATAGAAACAAAACTGATAATATCTCTGTTCTCAACCACTTGTGTAAAGTTTAGAAAAGGATTTAGTAAATATATATTTTTTAATTTTAAGGTATTTAATTTATATATATAAATACTTGCAAATCTCTGCTTCAAGAGAACACAATGCACTCTTGAAAAACCATCCTGCTTATATACCAACATTAATGCATAGTTGTTTTTGTCACAAATTATTATATATGATTAATCAAATTTGAATTCCTAATCGAGCGGATTGTGTAGATCGTATAATCGTCAGAATTTACCGATGCAGTGCGGTTAGAATTGGGTAATCATCACTAGGGCGATCCTAGAGAGGAACATACGGGTGACGCACTATGGTCTGCTATCGGTCTGCTGTCCAATCAGTTACAATTTCGAGATGGCGACGCTTAGTGTTCCATATAAGACTCCCTTAAGGAGACCAGGATAGCCAGTCGACCCGATGCCTGCCGGGTTCGCTATAGTTGGCCAACCTGGATCCAGGGCCCCCGTAAAATAAAGGCACAGGGTATGGTTTTAGTCCTTACATAACACTTAGTCCCGGGCGTAGAGGATCATTTGATGATTTTTGGAGGAGCTTCAGCTGAGTTAGCTTCTCTTATCAGTTATTTACATTCGACAGGGACATCGATGTGGACAATACGTGTTTTATTCGTCCAAAGACTGTATTATATTCTGCTAGTACTGAACTAGGCTGCCGAGGTTTTTTTCAGTTTTTTTTAATCTTTTACTTAAAAAAAAAGTTATATTTATATTATCTATAATCTTACTGTTAAAAACATAAAAATCATTATGTCCTCGATTAGCTTAAATTTATATTGTTGCTTCTAAATAAAACAAAGTGCTGTTTCGGAGTGAAGAAATGAGTATAATTTTATATTTGTTTTAATTGACCTTTACAAAATATATCAGAGTTGCGAATCTAAGCTACGCAAATATTATTCCTTTATATTTAACTCTTTATATTTCATTTTAATTATTTGGAATTGCTTACCTCTGATTACACGAGAAGATTAAAAACAAGCATGCAAGGACCTTATATACAATAACCGTTGCAGCGAATTGATATCTACTTAGATCCTCAAACAAGAGTGATCCTATCTGAAATCGAACCTAAATATCAGGAGTCCCCACGATACTTAGTAACTTGCATGTAATCGACTCTGGTGTTCTGTAGAGGAGTTAGTTACAGATGTCCATGAGTAGCAGTAACCATTTATCATGAGATGAACTGTCTGCGATATTGCTACTTCTTATAAAAATACTATTTCATTCTAACCTCACCCTAAAGTCCTAATGAGATTATTTAAAAAACTGAGGTGTGTGTAACATGAAATAAAAAAAATAATAAGTAAAAATTTATTTATTTTACAACAGCCATCAGTATTAAAATAAATTATTAAGCATACCGTGACAATAACTTAACGATTGTGATGTTATCAAATATTTGCTACCTAAACTGCAGGTAATATCAGCATTTAATTTGGATGATCGGTATCAATTATGTTATCAAGTACAGCAAGATAACTTGTGATGTCTGGAATGGAACGTTTTGGAGCATCCATGTGGTAAAGATCGGTTCAAAATGGTCTAGTCGTCGATCGGTCTAGTCGTTTCTGGCCACAAACTGGTTGAAGGCTTCTGTGAACTCGCCGTTAGGGTCTTCTTTTTGCACGAGCTCGTTCCAGATGGCCGGCTGCTTAGCCTGGAAGGCGCGGACGACGGTACGCACGAGCTGGCGTTGCTTAGGCGTGCACTTGGCGCAGCTGGTCCTTAAGGCTTCGGGAATAATTTCTGTAATAGAATTAAATAAATGTTTAATAACTATAAAAATCATTGACAGCTTATGAGCTTTTGTACGCTGTAGTAATTGCGTTTGAAGTACAATATTTGAATACAAGTAGTATTGTGGACTGTCCTGTGAATTGTGATTATGTCTAGCAGTGGACACGTAAAGGCTGATGGATGGATGGGGATGGAATATTGTGAACACAGACTGTTCCGCAAAGAAAATTGAATTATTTATATAATATATTAGAATACAAGTAATCCGTTTTAATCAATCTGCTAAGGAATGCTAAATATTATTAATTACATATGCAATTATAAGATCTTTCTTGCCAAATGTGGTAATACACAAAAAGGGGGTTATGCATTTGAACAGTATTTACAAACATCCTTTCATATGTCCGTATCAACTAAATGGATTTGCCTATTTTCGGAAATCACTGGATACTTGAGCTCAACGTTATGGGATTAAATTCTATTTTCTTCCAACCCTCTTGAGTGGCATATTAAAAACGTTTAAAGTGAGTGGCTAAAGTTCATACAACTTTTATACCGTTTGTATCCAGTTCAGGATTTTTTTAATCAATAGCTTGTTTAGCATGGCGTCATGATAATAATCAAACTAGACTATATCTGTCGGAAGATGATTATAATAATAGGAGATATAACCGGTTCTACTACAATTAAAGCGATTTTTGGTCTAGACAATAAGTTATTTAGCATCTTCTCGATTAAATAAAACTTGTTTGATCTTTTCATTGCGACTTGTCACGACACAATATGTAATTCATTACCATTAAACATGCAATGCAACTTCTTTTTTAATTAAAACAAAAAATGGGTAAGTAATCTTACGTTGAGTGGTGACTGCCGTCCTCGGATAAGGGACTTAAGACTTTGTATGTACATATAATTAAGATAGAAGTGCACTTAAGTTTTGATAATCTTATGATAAAACTAGCTAATTGTTTTAAATGCATCTAGTCACGACAAGCTTATTACTATTCTTAAAATTGGATAGGTAATAATAAATGTTCATTGTTAGTATAACGTAATTGAAACGGAAACAAGCTTGGCATTTTTGTTGGAGGGTCTTTGCTACCCATTGATATCTGGGCGTCTAACTATTAAGATAATTTTATGATATTGTCGTTAAATTGACAGCTATTATATATATACCGATTATTGACCATGGGTTAATTTTATCTTAATGTTTTGACACCGTAATTATGAAAAAATGCTTTAAATATCTGTTCCGTCTCTGTATATTTTTTACTCATTTTAATACACCTACAATATTTAGTGTAGAAAACGTTATTATTAAGCGTAATTTCAAAACTGCTAATACAAAATTTATGGGCGAATTACAAAAAAAAAGTTTATAGTAATGTATCCCTCCAAAATGGCATTTATATAATACAAAAAATCATTTTATCATTTTCGCATATGCAATTAGATTTTTCCTGTTAACAGCTAGATTAGGCGCTATATATAATATTTTTACATAATTTCTTAATAAGGATGTTAAATATTTGCCTTGTATTTTTACAAGCTCTTATTTAGTTCCCTCCATCGCGGTGTCTATAGCCAAGCCTTGTAAGTGTGCGTGTTATTTTCCAGTGACAATATACGTCTCAAAATAATTGCCGCCATTTTAAATTTATGGATTTATTTTCATAGTTGTTTCACTGATTTGGACATCAAATAAAAAGGCTTGATGAGCGAACACAATAAGTAAAGTGTCATTATTCTAGTTCCAATATGACGTCACAATATGGCAATTTATAATTTTCACTGAAACTCCCATGATAACATTAAAATTACCTAAAGGATGTAACGAGCTTTTTGTGAAATAACTAATTAACGCTTGTTGAAAATAAAACGTTTGTTATTTTTTTGCAAATATCTCACATATTGATTATTATTTAAACTTACTTATAAGATTAGCAACAGTTCTATCGATTTACTTTAAGTGAGACAATTTCAGGCGCCCTAATAATATAAGTATTCTACGCTTTCTTAGAAATTTGAAATTCAAATTTGGAATTCATGAATTTGGAAAATTGGAACTAGTGTCGTTATACGAAATTCCTGTGTAATTGAAGTATTATCGTCTGTTTTTTTTTTTGGAAAAAGAATATACAACAATCTTTTATATTAAAACTCAGACAGTCTATGTAAAATAAGACACTTCCAATACATAATAATTTTGAAATCATTTTGTGTAAGCTTAAATTTTTTACTCCATATTATATTTTTATATAAATAAATAATTTTAAAAGATCTAAGTAATTATTTTATACGATCCTATCTAAACTAGAACGTAGGTGCTTTGCTAATCCTGAGGACTAAGATGTTCGACTCGCTTCAAAGTGTAGCCGGCAACCGCACCCCTCCAACCGAAACAAGTAATGCTTTACGGCGGATTATGAGGGCGGAGTTCACCTCTCCAGTCGACCTATAGTTCTCTCATCTTTAAAAATTACTTACTTCGAATGTTAGCACCCTCAGGAGTACATGGTCCCTTGTAGAGGAAACATTGGCCATAGTTTTTCAACAGGCGCTCATTTTCCACTAGTTCTTCAGCGTTGAAATTGTCGTATTCCGGGCTGTAACTTTCCTCGGGAAGAGCGACCACCGCTGCGACCAACGCACACAAAACAAGGATGGTTTTCATTCTGCAAAGTTAATAGAAATTATGATTAATAAAACTGTAGATAATGTTATGACATTCAATATGTTTTGATATTTTTATGTGAGAAGAGTAGCAAACGAGCATACAAACTACCTGATGTTAAGTAGTCGCAGCCCATAGATACCCACGTACAACCACAAACACGACCTAAATTCTATCTGAGCTGCGAGAATGTAGATGCGTTGCTACTCCTGAGAACTAAGTCACCTCGCTTCAAAGAGTAGCCGGCTACCGCACCCCTCAAACCGAAACATAAGTAATGCTTTACGGCGGGCTATGAAGGCAGCGGGGGTACCTAACCAGTCGAACTATAGTTCTCCCACCTTTAATTACAATCGATGTACAACTATACTTCGACCGGGGAAGTACCACCGCCGCAATCACAATTCACCGTAATGCAAGTCTTATATTTTAGTGTTAAATTTTCGTTTGTGGACTACACTTAGAAGTTTATACACTTAGAAGTGAGGCGATTATCTTCGTCCTAAGGTGTAGTAAGGCATCTGTAATTAACTTCAGCTAGAAAGCCTATTCTGGGTGTAATTGGTGACAGATGTCCATTAGCGGCAAGAATTTCTCAACATTCGGAGGCAAAGGACCACATTTGCTACTGCTATTATATACATAAAATATATTGGTAGACTTGTACATCATGTCTAAAATTGAATTGCAAGTAAAAATATTCCATGTATGTAATATTCCATATGCTACTTCAATACAACAACAAAGTCTGTTTGTGTAAAAAATTAACAGTATACGAGTATTGATATTTTTCTTGACGCTAACGAATAGGTACGAAGGGACACTCGGAATATTTCCTGCGGAAAATGTATATCTAATACCTACATACTATTGGTAATATTCAGAAAATATGTAATGATGGTTATCGTTATATGCTCTAAAGCAGATTACCTATTTATTTTTGAAAATTAAAAAGTATAAACATCAAGTTCATTTGATCTATCAAACGGTATCTATTGCTTAAGACAAACATACATAACTAGAACTTTCTCGAATATTTATTTAGAAAATTGTATAAAAATATAAATATATTTGATGCAATCATTTTTTTGAGATCAAGAGGATATTTAAACGAAAGCAATGTGTGAAAATCACAACAATTATAAATTAACATCATTGCAGCACATAATCTAATTTCTGTAATTAAATTACATAAAACTTATTAACAAAGATGTAAAACTATCTTGCTTATTTTATTTACGCTTACATTAATCTAAAAAATTATAAATATATTTTATTTTATTTTACTTAAGTTTTCGAAACGGAACTTTTTACTTAAAACATAAAAAAACAATTTATTATATTTAATGATTTTTTTATCCTATCACTAAATGCAAATAAGACCGTATGACCCCCAATGAATACTACAGAAAGAAAAATTCCACAGATATCAAAATTTGTCTAAATAGAAAAAATCTATATAGCTGCACCATATACGACCTAAAATATTAAGGCAGTATAACTTACTTAAAAAGCTACTCGTTTCCCAGCTGTTACAACACTGATTTGATTATCATCTGACGATCTTTTATATGGATGTTACAGGAAAACATGAATGAATCTATTCGACAGACGTAGGGTTGCCTACTTCACAAATTTACTTATAATTAAGTTTATCACAAGAAAATAATTATTGTTTAAGCTCTTGTTAATGATTAATACAAAGTATCAAACATACTGAAATAACATATGTACAATCCTTAATATTAAGTAATCTCTACAGGTTACGGATATCTGTTAGCAACCCTAAACAAGGTTTTCACGAAGAGATCACAGATGCTCTGCTTCATGAGAACGGAGTTATAATGATTTTTATTTGATTTGTATGTTAAAACGTTATATGGTTGAACTATATTTCTATCGGAAAGGTATCATCGTGTACTTGATTCCGCCGTGAAGCAACTCTTGTTGGTTGGTTGAAGAGATGCGGTTTGCGGCTTCATTTATAAGCATGACAACTAACTTAATTCTTTGAGCTCGTATCTGTAGTTGTAACCAATCAAACAATAAATATAGAAACGAGCATGCAGTCCAACTGACAGTGATTAGCCGTTAGATATCTGTAATCAACCCCAAATAGTATTGGACCTCTACTTAGAAGTTAAATTCTAAATTCATCTTTAATAATCTGTCTGGAAAAGAACCCTGTGTATATTCAATTGATATGAATTTATATAAATCATGACACAATAAAAAAAATATAGATGGTAGAAATATAATTGTACCGGCGAGGCACCAAGCTGCAATTGCCGATTGCTTAGAAGAAGAAGCTCTTAGAAGCAAGGTCGCCGTTTTAGTCCATGGGAATTACAACGCATCTACATAGTACTCCAAATAGAATTTCTATATTGTTTAAGAATGTCTATACGTGCAGCGACTATTTAACATCAGATAGCCTGCATGATCATTTGCTAATTTTCTGACATGACTGATATTCCTATTTAATTTTGTTTGGAAAATACCCTAATAATATTATTTACTTAAGCTAGACAGCAACTCTCAACCCTGACTTAATGCAAATATTGCAGCTCAGCAAATCGAATTGTGCTGACGTTATTAGGTAAAAAAAATTAAAATACGCGAATAAAACGTGTAAACCTCTACAGATGGGTGGCGGAGCTATATCGAACGTGATAATTGCTCATTTCAATATCTCTTAGACCGCGAGAACACATCTTATACCATATTTACGTGTTTCTGTCCAAAATAGAGTTGTTATTATGAGAAATATTATTACAAAGTCACAATTGTCACACTAAATCACAAGTTTCCGCAATTAATATACATCATCCCCAACTCATTATTGTCCATTGCTAGACACGTGTCTTCTCAGATTGAGTCGTGTTACCAACGAGTATTACGCTGGTCTAGTTCGTATTGATGATACACACACTTTTGAAAACTTTATGGAGAACTCTCAAGCATGTTGATTTCCTCTTTTGTCGTTAAAACAAGCGATAATTAATTTCTGATACGCACATAACTTCGAAAAAGTGTGTTCCAAGGATTTATGCCCCGGACTCCTGGTACGAGGCTAAAATTTTACCAGTAGCTATCACTGATTTTCTGTTCAATTTATATAATTATGAGATATTATGCCAAAGATAATTAAAATAAAATATTAGTTTATTCATACCTAAGCAATTCTGTCCCACTCTTATGTACAATATTTCGCTTAGATACAATGGTCTCAATAATGGCCTCAATAGACCATAACTTATAAGGTCTGCGAAATGTATACACGTTTACTTTAAAAATATTATATACATAGATGACAGTTTGTTAGGCAAATGGTTTTCAGCACAAATAATTCTGCTGTCCATATCTTTGATAATAAATTTCAACCATACATTCAACTTATTCGAATACCCAATCATAAAAAGGTATATTTAAACGGGATACTTTAGAGAAAAAATACATTTATTTCTTTAATGATTTTTATAATTTAATGTCAATTGAATTTACCTAAAACCTACTATAACCATAAACTATCACTCGATACCTTTTTGATCTGTCGTGAAGTCATTCTTGGGTTTTGGTTGGAGAAGGGTGATTGCACTTACATACAAGGAAAGCTACCATTTTGGTAGCAGGAACGCAACTACGTACGGCTTCCAATAGTAGTTCACTTCTGTTTGAGGTCGGATGTGGATATCCATATGCTGTGACAATCCAATAACATGGCCTGCAAGCTATTTTGCTACTCCTCTAACATTAAAAAATAATATACCTGTTGTATAACGTGTACTGTTAAAAAGACATTCGCAAACTGATTCTTATTTCACAGCGGAAGCCGTGAAGCCGCGAATATGAGTGTGATTATAATGATTTTGACTTTAAATATCAATTGAGATTACTTTTTAATTGAAATCAATAATATGTTTACTTTAAATATAAATTTAAACGTAGAATTATTTTTTAATTATGAAGCAATACATTTAGATAAATCAAAACGTAATATTTACATTAAATATATTATCTTGAATCATGGAAAAGAAATATTTCATTCTAGAACAAGTTTTTTATAGAAAAGTATTATGCAGACTATTAAAAGGAAATGAAACGAAGACAGTGGGTAAAAGAAAATTTCTTTTAATCAAAATCAATTCTTCACTCAATCTTCATTCACCTTTAAGCGGTGGAATTTAGAATTTTTCACATAAGTACATCACATATTGATGATCAATCCTCAGCTAAAATCTGCTAAGGCTATTAGCCTTATTACAATAGGTATTAGCCTTAATCTGATGGTATTTCTATATAAAAATTACCAATCACGTATATTAACAAATATATTAATAGTAAATAATAATTTTGCAACTCGATTGCTGTTGTGTTACAAATAAATAAGACTAAAATCTCCAGCAAAATTGAAATCTTCGCTTTGAAATTCAACTAAAAGGAAAATTAAAAAGCGTTTAGTTCCTATTGCCAATACTAATATGCATATGAACTTTAAAATAACAGTCTTTTTAAAATTGTAGACGAACTTTAGTAGATAAAGTTTTTATCATTTCATCTTTATATGCTCATACTTAATTTATAGCAAAATAAAATAAATAAAGTTAATGTAGATAAACAAGTAAATGTTTACATAATAAATGTCACGGGTTCATCGAGATAGACTAGTTTTCTGTTTAGTTCGAGTCACCAACATATTGCCGAAATATTATATATTAAGGAGTCTGTCCACTTCACCGTAACGCAATTATTCTGGGATAAAAACATTTCAAGAATATTCTTCATATTAAAGACTACACGGTTTCGTCAACGACGAACACCGTCACATGTTCTTATTGTATATTATATATGTACTATGTATATATGTACTGTACTACATGTACTGTATGATGGTTGACCCATGATGATAGGTCTTAAAACCATAGGCGGACCGAAAAGGTACCACCGGCATCCTCATAATCCTCTGTGGTACAACTACTCTTTCGGTTGTTGGTGCGCGCTTGTTTGTTATGCCTCTTATCTATCTTACACCTCAGAAGTAGTAAGGGATCTGGATATGACATAGGATAGAACTTCAGTCTAGGTGTACGTGGATGTCTACTGGCTGCAACGACTAATTAATATCAGATGAGCTGCATAATCGTTTGATATTTTTTCCCCATAAAGTTGTAGTCGCAGATAATTGTTGACTTTTGTCTCAAAACCATCAAGCACGGGTTGCAGTGTGATGTTCTCGTGTACATAATACTCTATATATTATGTTGTACAACGGGTACTCACGTCAACATGGTTACGTGACAGTTAACGTGAGCACACGTTAACCGTCACGTTAATCACGTTAACGAGAGTAACCGTTATATAACAAAATGTATAAATTCCGCGATGATATTAGTTTAAAATCGCACAGTACTCCGTGACGTTTCTTTCTGCATCAGGCAAATTTCTAGCACGATCATGCTGTGGATATGTTGTGGACTTCTTAATATTAAACATAAGAATAAAAATCAGGAAGTAACAGATAAAAGTTTGATGGTGGCAGAACTCTTTGTGACTCGACTAGAAAAAATAATAATACAATTGTACCTCTGACTTCATCTGAGTGAATATTCAGAGGCAGTACCACTATAAGGAAAAAAACAGAATTAAATTAATGGAACCTTCTAAATAATAATTTAAAAACCTCTATCCTAAATGTTGCCTAAATGAAAGGTCTAAAAATTAAATTACTTTTATTCGAATCAGAAAATTGTTTTGGAGAAATTACGTATAATATACATACATATATTTATGTATTATTTATTATTATAACTCACACAAAGCGTAATTATGTTATTTTATCATGTATCAGGTACGATTTTCTATTTTTTATTGCCGATTTTTCAAACCAGTTGCATGGCTCGTGATCCGGCGAAATTGTTATTATATTCATAGATATACAAATACAGAATAGAAAAATTAAATAGTAAATAAACATGCAACCCACCTGAGAAGCGATCATGCTGCTTCATGCCGCTAGTATAATAAAGATATATAGTATATAGTATAAGAATAAATATAATAATAGAAATCCCACCAAAAGTCGATCATCAATGTAAAATACATCAAATATATAAAAATGAAACACAATGCTTTAAATATAACACGTTTGAGTATTCAAACCAAAATTATTTCATAGTCTTAAAAATAACCTTCTGTTATTAATTATTTTGAATTAAAAACTTAATATAAGGTAGTTATAACGACGGATTCATCGGAAATCTTATCTGTCACTAAATTGTTTGTATAGCCGGAGAGGGCCTAAGGTTATCCACATAGAGCATTAAAATAATATTTGGTGGGTAATTACTATAAAAGACAAAGTTTTTCCGTTCTCTGATCACAAATATTTTTTGTTAAAGACACAACATTCAGTCGATATGTCGAAGATTACTGTAAGTATTTAAATATTTGTTTATTTAATTATATCATGAAGAAAGTATTATCTATTACAGTAATTATGTAAGATGCCCTCATAATTCGCTGTAATTAGACTTATCTTGCAAGCTTATTCCTCAAAATTGGCAACGCATCAATGTTCAACCTCTGATACGACCTAAATTCTGTTCAAGAACGCATACGGATGTCTACAGTTTATAGTGGTCATGGCAAAAGGTGGTCGGAACTGTACAGTTCGAAGCGGAAGATTCATCACTACACGCTGTTCTCGAGTTTCGGTAGAAAGATCTCATTGCTGACGCACAAGCCCATCTTAGTCCTCAGGAGTAACAACGTATCTACGTTCGACCTCAGATAGGATTTTAATCGTATTTGTGGTTGTACGTGGATGTCGATGGGCTGCGACTACTTAACATCAAGTGATTTGAATGCTCGTCTGCTACTCTTCTAACATAAAAAATAATACGTGCACGGAGCCAACTTCGATTCTCGACTATTCAAACTTCTAATTAATAAGTATTGGTTTCTATTCAGGATCTGGATATTTGTGTATTTGTTCTTGTATGTACATGGAGATCACGGCTCAGAGAGTGCTAGTGTGTGAAGGCCAGTAGAAAGTTCTATTTATTTTAATTATGGAAAATATTATTCATTTTTATTAGTTAAACATTGGCATATAAATTTACCTAAACATTTAACAGACTGTGTTACATCTTAGTTTAAGTGTGTATTTAATATCTTTACGTAGTCATTGGTATAAAGGTCATACGTCCAAAGTCAGAATGTGTTAAATGAAAAATGACAAGTATTTTTAAAATCATAAGTATGTAAGTACTTGATATTATCATTCTCTAGACCAACATACAAAAACGAATTAGTCATTTAGAAAAATAATGTTAAATTTTTATAATTGACCAATTCGTGTTTGATGACCACTTACTTTGCCTGGATATTTTCTTACTTTATATTTTTAATTCAAGTAAAAAGTATCTTTATTCCAATACTCATGCTATTAGAATCTCGTGGCAAATTGATAAATAGAATAAAGCAACACATCCAACACATATAGCGTTATTTTATGTACATACTTGATTATTTCCCAACTAACCAATGTTTGTAAAATTAGGTAATTATTTATCTTGCTTGTATTCATTGAGTAATCATTAATTTATTTATATATAGCATCAGCTGTACATATTAAACTTGTTATGTCCTATTTATGTTGCTTAAATGACATCCCATGATTGTTATTTATCAGCTTTTCCCCTGTCGCATAAATCTTTATAAACAACCGCGAATGATTTCATATCGTGTTACAAATTATGGAAACGCAATATGCAATTTTATCCAATTTAAAGGTGGGAGAAGTATAGTTCAACTGGGTAAGTACCACCGCCGCCCTCATAAACCGCCG
>DWON01001098.1:0-26417 GCA_018251015.1 Phocides pigmalion okeechobee | reverse complement strand
ACTCATGCTCAGACATTCCAAAGAAAACTTCAAGAATATTTGATTATCTTCGTATATTGCTCGGGCACCGTAACGTTGTCGTAGAGAGATCCGAACTAAGCGACGGCTTGAGCGAGAATGATTACTAACTGCGGACGCTCGGACTATTATAACAAAATTGGGTGGCGGTACATATTTTTTTATGATCGGTAAAACAATTTTAATATTTCTAGATTTGGCTAAAACCGACTAATAAAAACAACATTTCCGGCAACGCGTTGTCTTAAATATGCGGTTTCGCTCCGACATATACTAAATTAGAACTATATTCTTATACTAAAATACTGAATTAGAAAAAAATAAATTACGCTTGACATGTTCAAAAGATCTGCGTCATAAAATAGGAAAATAAAACTCCCAAAGCGCAGACAAATTTAGACTACAGACTTTGTTTAAGTTTAAATTAATTTTCGAAATGAAATAAACTTTTACTAATACAAAGCCAGTAAACTCAAAGATGCTTATCTTATTTAGAAACTCCGCTATAAAGATGTCTGGTCGATTCCGAGCTTTGCCCGTAAAACGAGGAAAAGTTCCTTAAAACCTACTCTCGAGAGTTTTAGAGGTGTATCAGAAAATTAACAAGATTGCAAATGCCCTAAGCCCTGATAATACAGATACCTAAATCCCACGTCACTCTTTACAATTAAATGACATAGTAGATTAGATTATTTTATAAAATTGAAGTAGCGAATGAGCGATTGATCGTGGGCGTATATTAGAGATTCAGACTATCGTACGGGCGAATAAAAAATCGCGGATTATTCACTTACTTACTCACTTACTTCCAAATATGAGTAATATCTAAGTGACAGAGACATGCGTGTAGAAAATTTAATTATATTTTTATAAGTTTTGAACTTATAGACACTCTCTACTATTAAGTTTTAGACCCATGCACCTGGTAGTATATAGTTAATGTCAACCATAAATGTATTTAACCAACTTCGTATAAAACTGGTTTGAAATATCAGCATTTAAAAAGCGTCAATCGTGAGTACCCGTTATAAAACATAATGTATAAACTCTGCGATGAAATTAGTTTAAAATAGTATGTATATTAATATATAGGCCCCATTTGGAGTCGATTACAATCAACATTGGTTGCTACGCCTAAGAACTTTTATGTAAATGAGCCAGCAACCACATACGTATGTATATTAACCAAAACGCAAGAATTGCTTCACGCTCCAAAGGCGTGGTTGTACCTCCCCGTTCAAACCTTTTGTTATCTAAATGTTTCGTATTTATGTACGACATCAAGAATAACTTTATTTTGCATATTCGGTTGTCTTTCAGTACGGTGTTGTATTCTGTACCGTTTCATATTTGTCTTTTTATCAACTTATGTCAGTGCGGCTTTCAGTTTTGAGGCAAAGATGTTACATAGGTCTTTTAGAATTGTTCTAAATTTACTACAAAAAGTTGTCAAAAATTATAACATTAAATTTTCTTTTAAAAAATATTTGACTTAATATGAAAAACGTTACACGTCCTGACCGTCACAGTTTTTTCACACACATCTGATTAAAATATTTCTTCGGATTTTTTTTCGGATTTTCCTGATAAAATAATGAATAATAATAACAATTTAACTACTTTCTCCTTAATAATTGACTTAATTTCGGCTTGTTCACGAATAATTACGAATAATGCTTTATGTATCGTAACTTTACGTAGCAAATAAATCAATTGTAGTAAAAATTAGGCAGTCTTGTAGTTTGAAATAATAGTTCAACTAACTTGTGTAATTAATAACTTTTTTCATATTATGAATACAATGTAATTAAGGTCTTTACAAAAACCAGCATTAATAGTCTTTGACTGCGAAATAAAGTCCAGGCGCCTGATATAAATTGCAAGCAATACGTAATTACCCCCTTTATCTATACTAATATATAAAGCTGAAGAGTTTGTTTGTTTGTTTGATTGTTTGAACGCGCAAATCTCAGGAACTACTGGTTCGAATTCAAAAATTCTTTTTGTATTGAATAGACCATTTATCGAGGAAGGCTTTAGGCTATATAACATCACGCTGCAACTATTAGGAGCGAAGAAATAATGGAAAATGTGAAAAAAACGGGGAAAATTATTCATCCTTGAGGGCAATATTTATCTTTAGTTAATTAATTGGTGGTTAGATTTGCATTACTGCCTTCCCTTTAATTTTATTATTTTAGTTACAAGCTACTTTATTTGATACGTCGTCCCTTAATATTTTTACACGGGAAGAGTAGCAAACGAGCATGCAAACCGCCTAATGTCAAGTAGTCGCAGCCCATATAGATCCACGTACAACCACATATGCGACTGAAATCCTATCTGAGTTCGAACGTAGATACGTTGCTACTACTGAGTACTAAAATGGTCGCCTCACTTTAAAGTGTAGTCGACAACGGTACCTTTCCAACCGAAACACAAGTAATGCTTTACGGCAGATTATGAGGGCGGCGGTGGTACCTCCCCGTTCAAATTTAGTTCTGCCACCTTTAGAAACCGTGTACAAAATTGGCGGTAAAATTATCAGATTGATATATCACGTTACGAAAACGGGGACAAAAAACAAACGACTACGATTCACTTTTATATAATTGCAAGGATAATGATTACTGTCGTCCCTTTCAATTCTATTATTTTAGTTACAAGCTACTTTATTTGAGACGTCGTTCCTTAAAATTGTAACATTTTCTTTTATCTTCTAAACTCGTTACAATATTTGCTTAGGATCTCGACTATAAACAGTCTCGGAGGGCAGGCCTGATGTATTTTGTAAAAGAACTTCGACTGATGTGTCGTACCCAAGTGGTATTTATTGATGAATTGACAACGTCTATAAAAGTCTTAAATTTCTTGTAATAGATACCACTGGTATTTATTGTGTCCCCTATTTAGTTTACGGATACATTCAAGAAATGATATTCTAGTGGCAAAGATTCCGGCATTCCCATGAGGGCGAGAATTTCGTAATTCTGACACGCTCATATTTTTATAATAATGTGTGTATTGGAAAACAATTATGACTTGTTGTGATGATAAAGGGAAACATCGTGAGAAAACAGGTATGCCTAAGAGTTCTCCATAAATATCTCAAAAACGTGTAAAGTTGAGTTACTTTACACGCTTTTGAAAGTTCGTATAATCTATGTTGTGTTTAGAAGAGCAGCAAATGTGCGTGTAAACCACCAGCTGTCAAGTGGTCTCCAACTCATGTGAGTGTCCATAACTCAAACAAGAGTAAAGGCCAATGTGAGATGCATTACTGCTCCTGACAGCTAAGGCGGTGCAGTGTAGTGGAGCCGTCAGAAATAATGCGGTGACTTGCTTATAAGTAAAGCCAGCACACTCCTTTCAAAACAAAATACAAGAAATATTGTACAATGGACTAGGTACAGACCACTGTACAAGAATTCTTGTACATTCTTAGGTCTTAGATAGAATTATTCATGTTTGTAATGGATATAAAGTACCATTGCATTCTCAATCAATCGCCATCAATGTTTTTTACATATTTTTGTATTATGACATCTTTACTTAATATCTACATATATATTTGTCTTAGTGAGGTAATTAAACAGACTGCTCTGCTTATTTGATTGTAAAACAGATTGTCGTCATAATTAATTATTTGTGTTTTTATTTTCCTGCGAGTTTTGGATGACATACTTAATTCACAGTTTAAGTTTTCTTTTAATTATAATTTTCTTTAAAATTTCTCTTTCTGTGTAATTAATAGTATATCTTTATAAATACTTTGATGTACATATAATATTGTTCATGATAAGAAATGTTATTATGAACAATTCGTTTCCACAAAATTCGATGAAATCTACCTCGATGAAATCGACCTACATAAGATACAAAAACGAGGGAATTCGTACAAATGCGAAACCAACAAAAGTCGACCCATAAATAGGGGAACCTAAAATAATGTACCTTACCGTATAAAGTTAGCTTTATATATATATATATATATATAAAGCTATTATTTTAAAATTATCAATTTATTATTGATAATTTTAAAATAACGGCAATTAGAAATTGATAATCGTGAGTACCCGTTACATAGTAAACTATGTTTTAATGTGAGAATAGTAGCAAGCGAGCAACCGCCTGATGTTAATTATTTCAAGGAGGAAGAACTACATATAGTTCGACAACGGAAATACCACCGCCGCTCCCATAGTCAGCCGTCAAGCATTACTTGATTAGCTATTACTTGTGTTTCGTTTGGAGAGGTACGGTTGCCGGCTACACATTAAACTAAAACGAGGCGACCACCTTAGGAGTAGCAATGTATATAGGGTCGAGCTTAGATAGGATTCCAGTCGTGTTTGTGGTTGTACGTGTATGTCTATGGGCTGGGACTACTTAACATTAAGTGGTTTGCATGCTCGTTTTCTACTCTTCTGAAATAAAAAAAAACTAAATATATATCCGACAGTTTTAGCGTGAAGCACACAACAGTAGACCTGTATCATTTTATTTAGATTTATATAGATCCACATACATTGTTGGTATAGGCAATAGAGGGGACTGTTGGTACAAAACGCAGTAATAGTACAATAGACGACGTTTCCCCACGTACGTCGTGGGGAGTACAATGTTCTTTTGATATTGTCTGCAGAAGAATAGCTCTAAACCAATCGAGAGATTTTCCTGTAACAATTCTAAGGTCTATTTCATTTATAAAAGAACTTGCTTTGCTCGCAGCTCTGCTCCCACTGAAGTCAATATTACAACCGTATACGTTACATGTAGATACGTCGCCCTTATGACGTTATGTATACGTTTAACATTAATAATAATAATATTAATATTATTCAAAAATGTTCTGAACAGAAGTCCACGTTACAGTTGTATACCATCTGAATACGTCGCTATGACGTCATGTATTCGAATAAAATTAATAATAATATTAACGTTAATAAAAAATGTTTTGAAATACGAATGCAATCCAATGTATCATGCAGGTTTATCGTTACCCTATATGAAGTATGAAGTAAATCTATAAAATAAATTCTTCTTTGTTTATGTCAAATATTCTAATATTGATTGTTCTTACAAATAAGAGTATTGTACTGTGATAATACAAATTTTCATTATGTTATATAATGGATAATCATGATTAACGCTTTTTAATTGCCGATATTTCGAGCCAGTTGCATGGCTCGTGGTCACGGCGAAACCGTGAGTTTCGCTCATAAGACATATCGCGTATTACATAATGTATAAATTACGAATTACGATTTCGTTTATAATCGTAAAAAACAAAGTTTCATCTTCTATTTTACATCTTTAAAAGTAGTTACGCTATATAAAGAAACTATAGGTAAAATTTCAGGATTCTTAGTGCAGCGGTGACCGGCTGTGCGTTGATCTGTGTAAAGTTATTATTGTAGCCTTTTTCTTGAATTACTTTAGTTTTTCCTGCTTTTGTAATATTTGTTGGTGTTTACTATAATTACATTGATCTTTCCTAATTTCAAATTTCAATATGTTTGTAAGAAAAATTGTCTATGTCCCAAAATTTTACGAATATTTAGATGATGAATAGAAAAACAAATGGATAAAACCGCATTATAAGAATTTCTTACACTATTTGGTCACAAAACCCTACAGATATTGTTATTGTTTTTCAGAATATATTAGAACTTCAAAAGATCATACGTTACAGCTTCGTTTAAACAATTTATGCCGAATCCTATTGTACAAATTTTTAAGAAGGCAATAGAAATTCACGAGGGAATTGTTAGAAATAACAAAAAGCGATCCATTTCTATTCGGAAAATGAGTGACTACAGAGTATAAATGCCTTCAACGCTCTATTATGTGCTGTTCTTTTGACTTCGTATGAAAGAAAATATTCGTTTGTTGATTTCCTACTTCAATCATTATTGTTGACAGGCAAAAGTCACTAAGTACAGTTATAGGTTAATTTGATTTATTAGACATTATCTATTCGAATTACGTAGTATCTTTTCCGGGTAAATGTCATCAAGCTATTAAGCGACATTTCTATTGACATGTAATAGCCGTGTAAAAGGCGTATTATAAAATAAACGATTACTTAAAAGTTAAAAACATAAGATGGCTCAAGATTCACTTGCTCCATTAAATTAAATTATTGGTTATAAATGACATTTTCAATGTTAGAAAAGATGGGTGTTATTGAGTTTGTTACACCGCGCACCGTGTCATCTCAAATACCAAAAATACCCTACGAGTGGGGGGTAGATAATTGTCATTCAAATAGAGTTCGTTAAAGAAACTATTTTGAACTTCAATAATATTCTTATTTGGCTCTTCATGTTTTTCCTTGTCTTTTAAATAAATAACTCAATGCGCATATTTGAAAAATTAAGAGTGGACATGGATTGGATTCGAACCTCGTTCCCCAGAGTGGGCGAACGAATTTAGCCACTACAAAGTTGTTGCTTAAATCCTCGCGCTAGCGACACGTCATTATTTATATGTATGAGACACTTAACAATTCGGCTTAACTAAGCCGTATACCACACAGAATCGAGGTAAGGAGAGGAAAGGGACCCGTTACACGTCTGTATTTATTAAATTTATATCGGATTACTGTTGTATGAGAATATAAGCAGAAGCGACGTGAGGCGAGGTTATCTTAAATACAGGTCTTTTTAGATTTTGTTCAGTTTCAGAATGTCGAGGCTACAGACAATGTGTGCACAAAAGTTGAGGTAGATTAAATCAAGAGTTTCAGCATACAGGTAACCCAAATAAACAAATAAACAAAGAGGCAACGTTACACTTCTATATAACAGTAGAGTTGTTTCGCTCACTATATACGATACAATTACACTCGGGAATTTGTAATTAGTAGTGCAAAATTTTCATATAATATAAAAGTATCAAAATTAAACTCCATCAAATATATACCGAATAAATAAATATATGGCAGTATATACATACGTATATATTATTTGACCTAAATATCGAGTCCTCCGCTGTCATTCATCAAATTTTCGGCATCTGGGGTATAGCTCTTGAGACTTCAAACTTGTCTTACCAAAGGAACCAAATTACAAACTTTCGACTTTGTTAATTATATTAGTAAAATAATATCTTTGATTACAACATAATTGCCGTAGCGTTGATTAATGCCCTTGTTTGACAGCTGTCACTGCGAAATACAGTTTTACATGGTCGTTTTTATACTCAATTTCGATCGCCATTAATTGAAAATCCCTATAATAATTTATCTTAATACTCGATGCGGCGCTTATATATTTATTATATTATTTATTATATATTATATTGAGTCAACGTTGCGGGAGGCAGCTCTAAACTGGAGTTGTTTCCTCTAGACTGGAGATGCGCCGATAATTCACAGAAATATTGTATTTTTTTTCACATCAGTATAGCATCTACGAATACGCAGACGCAATGTCTGCCCGCATAGACGTAAATACAGCACTTCTGTGCGTCCGTAATCTATACAGATTTGTACGTACGCAACAAGTGTGTACAAGCCGCAAGCGCGTCAAACAAAGTAATTCACAGCAGATGTATATCCCGCAGGGAAAGTGTTAAACAATGGTGCATTAATTATTTCTCCTTAGTCACATAGTAAAAATACTTATGAAATACACAAAACAAATCATTCAAAAACTTCAGTTTCGCTTGACTTCAAAACCAGTTAAATAGCATTAGGTATTTATCAAATATTTGCAGTACAAACATTTGCATGTTTGAAATGTGATTGTTTCTCTTTCCTATTTCGATCGCCATTATTTCAAGACTTTTCTTAATAATTTATCTTAAACAATGGTACATTATTTACTTCTTCTAAGTCAGATAGTAATAAATAGTAGTTAAAAAAAAAACTAAAAAACACGCTTTTATAAAAAATCCAACTAAAAAGTATAAGAAAAAAATATGTCAATAGATCACTGAAAAATCACTCCACGTTGTTTTTTTACATCGCGTTAAAAGCGTGTATTTTAGTTTTTGTTACTATTATTTATTTATTTTATTTTTTCATATTATTGCATCGTCATCCGTCCTTGATACGTGTGCAAAGTTTCAAATTAATGAGACATCTGGAAATTGGTGAAAATGATGCTCAAAGAATGCATTACATACATACAACCCAAGCTAATAAAAACGTGTTAAAATACTTATACATATCATAAGACAATCATTCAAACACATTCAAACATATACATATATACATTTTCTGTATGTGTTTTTGTCTCTTAGCTTCTAAATGTATGGACCGATTTAGGGTTTATTTGTAGGGTAGGGTTTCCAAGGATGCCAGGATAGTTTAAGTGCACAAGTAAGCCCAGAGCTGAAGTTTTCTAAGAAGACTCTCGGTATATATGTATGTAAGTTGTGTCACATGTGCCCTGAACGGTATCTGGCCAAAAAAATATATTTCGATATTTTTTATTGGAAACGTAACAAACGGGCCTATAGGCCGCCTTTTTATGTGAGAAGAGCAGTAAACGAGCAAGCAAACCACCTGATGTTAAGTTGTCGCAGCCCATAAACGTCCACGTGGAACCACAAACACGACCGAAATCCTATTTGAGCTGGAACGTAGATACGATGCTACTCCTGAGGACTAAGTGGTCGCCTCGCTTCAAAGTATAGCCGGCAATCGCACCTCTCCATCCGAAACACAAGTAATTCTTTACGGCGGATCATGAGGGCGGCGGTAGCACCTCCCTGGTCAAACTAAGTTATCCTATACTTTCCATCCTATCCTTTCCTTTCCATCCTATACTATCCATACTTTCGAATATTAAAAGTTTCTCCAGCGCAGACATCTACGTCCAACCTCAACAGGACTTAAGTTGCGCTGCTACGCCTGACAACTGAAATGTAAAAGTAGATGTCAAGGAGCCTGCATAAATACTTCAACGTTACTTGCAATGGTATTTTTAACTGCTATACTAAACTGTGAGATTGGCAACAATGAATACCGAATGGTATTATTAACCATCTTGTGTCGAACAAAGAATACCTCGATACCCAATTATCCCACTTCCACGCTGGAGGGTGAAACGTCCCCTTGGCGCGTAGTGTGTGACGCTAACAAAGTAACAATCAACCCGTCACTACGCCCGTCCATTAGGTGAATTAACCTTATACAATAACCATTAACGCTCTCCCTGCGGCTACAACACTGCTTTGTAATTCTGGGCGCGACGCGCTTGCGGCTCCTACAAACGTGTGTTGTACAGACAAATTTGTATGGATTACGAGCGAACAAAAGTGCTGTTTTCACGTCAGCGCTACAAGACTGGGGCGAACATACATCTGTGTATTCGTAGATGATGCACAGATGCTAAAAATACAATATGTCAGTAATTTTTCAGCGTATCTTCCGTCTAATCAAATAAGCTCCAAATTAGGGCCGCCTCCCGCAATACTGACCCGATCATATATATCCGCGACGCAGTCAGAGTGTTAACTACAAAGCTCTGGAACGTAGAATTAATTAATTTGAAAGTAATGCACTTCGAGTGGACGAGTCGACGGGGCGGGAGCTTTTCTCGGTAAAAGTATGAGCCAAAGCAATTAAACGCGCCTTACATAGCTCATGTTCGCACAAAGCTTACGACCTCTACGCTTTTAAGTTTTTATAAAAAAGTCTTTAATATTCATTCACTTATGCCGTATAAAGAAGTTATGTGCAAGGTTACATGATTTTAGTTTTAATAGTTTCAGCGGTAATGCAGCTCTGGGTCTATCAGTACTTTAATCTTTTATATAATACTAGCTGTACCCTGCGCGCGTTGCTACGCAACCAATTAAAATAAATTTGAAGGAAATACATTACACAAAAATTCAATTCATTTTATTGACTTTTTTTCTGACGAAAATTGATGGTACCAACTCAGAAACCTTCGTGGGCTCATGCATAACAACTTTGCTAAAGATCATCGCATGATCAAATGCATAGATTTTCGAGTTTATAAAGGACATACAGATAAACATTCATTTTTATATATAAGAAGAAGAAGAAGAAAGAAGAAGAAGAAGATTCAAGACGAACCAATTAAAAGCACCTTACATTGCTCGCGAATAACATAATTTCAGTCCATATTTGGCCTAAATATGTAGTACATGCATTTTTGTTTAATAGTCCATGTAATATTATATTTTATATCCGTAAGTGTAGATGTTTTATGTTTGTGACTTTACCGCTTAGATATTTAAAAATTATGCGGTCAAAGTAACAGGTAATAGCTATTTATATATAAATTGTGCAATTTTAGATTTTTTCAAGTATATAAGTTATTTACAATATGATAATGAAATATGTAAATCTTATCTGGGAATGAATATCTTCTTAGTATCTTCTTATTGTATGTAGGTTTTTTTTTATTATGAAAGAGTAAGAATCTACGAATCTACGAATAAGAATCTACGAATACAAAGACGTTGTTTTTATTATTATTATGAGAGAGTAAAAAACGGGCATGGCATGCCACCTGATGTTAAGTGGTCACTGCAAACCGTGGACAACCACGTCCAATCTCAAATAGAACACAAGTTGTATTTAAAGATGGACGCGGATGCGCTCCTACTCTTGAGGACTAATATGATCGCCTCCAATAATGTGTATCCGGCAACCACACATCCCCAACCGAAATACAATACATGAAGAACATATTGCTTTACGGCGGGATATGAGGGTGGCGGTGGTGCCGCCCCGGGCGAGCTCTAACGGCTCTACAACCTTTCGAATCTTTGGACATTATTCACCACGTTGGGCAGGTATCCGAGGATACTATCCCGGGATACTATACTCTCAGTACCTTCTTATTCTAGATTTGGACATAATCTACCCCGCCGAACAAGTACATAGTAACATACTTTAAACAACTTTCAATATTTTTTGGTTGACTTCATCTCAGTTGTATTGGTTTCCTCAAGATATTATTCGACACCACTGAATACATTGTTACCATGAGTCTCAAGAATTCAATAACAATAAAACACGTATCACTATAAACAATATTTACAACAAGCATTTGTCCGCGACTTCGTTCACGAATTACATAAATTGACATAACTTATTATTTGTTAATCGATTGAAACGAAAAAAGCACTAAATGTTAAGTGAAGCCCATCACAATATAATCCTGAAAATTGCATTGAAACGTCTAGTTTCTGTGATTAGCGTGCACAAACATATAGATATACAGACATACAGACGAAATGAAAAAACATTGTTTTGGGTTTTCTTGCGTATAAAAAGGCCCCCATTATGAATTTAAAAATATATTTTCCATGTACAGACAGCGATCAGTTATAATTCTGTAGTATGTATAGACTATATAGCTTAGTTCTTCTTAAGTCACATAGTAAAAATACGATATACATAAGATAAAACATTCAACCACATTCAGTCTCGCTTGACTTCAAAACCATTTAAATTGCATCATATATCAAACATGCAAATTGTTCGCACAAATATTAGCACATTATATACCTACTGATATATGCATAACATTGTTATCATTGTGTAAGAATCTCATTACACGTGCCAAGTCTTTTGGAGATGAGAACACTTGACGCTAACGATCCAGGGTTAGCGGAAGATAGTATCGAAGATGAATAATGCTGAGAGATTAACACTTTCCCTGCCGTGTACACTGTGTATTGCGCGGCGTAACGCCCTTGCGGCTTGTACACAGTCTTGTACATACATGTTGTACGTATAAATCTGTATGGAATACGGGCGAAAAAGTGCTGTGTTTACGTCGGCGCTATAAGATTAGCGGCAGACATTACGTCTGTGATTCATAGATGATATACAGATGCTAAAAAATACAATAGTTCAGTGAATAACCGGCGTTTATTCAGTCTATTGACTCCAGTTTAGTGCCGCCTCCCATACCCGACAAGATCTAATATATGAGCGCTGCGGTTAAAGTGTTGAAGTGAGTGTCGACAGAATGACATTAGGCAAATATCGGCACAGTTTGTGCTACAAAAGGGTTTCATGCCTGTTAAAAGTTCAAGCGACAGCTGCAGATGTAAATCTTATTTTTAGTATAAACCAAATAAGCAGAAACAGCCCTTTATCTCGATGAGAAAACTTCAAATTGTAGCCGGCAACCGCACCTCTCCAGCCGAAACACAAGTAATGCTTCATGGTGGATCGTGAGGGCGCCGGGGTATACCAACTATAGTTCTCCCACCTTTAAAATATCACAAATTCATATATAACGGACACTCACGATTAACGCTTTTAATTGCCGATACTCCGTCGTGTGCCATGCATCTGGTTCAAAATATAAATTCTGATATGATATTAGATTAAAATCGTATTCTACATGATTGCAGATTTCAGTCGTAGGGCAACGGCGTAATTGCGACCTTCCTGTTACAAATTAACTCCTTAAGCCTACCCGTGTGTTAGATTACACCACTATAATAGGTTTCACTGATGAGCACAGATCTCCCACGATGGAAGTCATCCGTAAGTTATTCCGGAATATAAATGTAAGGTGGTGAAATATAAATGTAAGTTGTAAGGTGGAAGAACTTCAGTTCGACAGGGGAGGTACCACCACCGCCCATAATGTGCCGTAAAGCATTACTTGTTTCGATTGGAGAGGTGCGGTTGCCGGCTACACTTTGAAGCGAGGCGAGCATCTCAGTCCTCAGGAGTAGCAACGTATCTACGTTCGAGCTCAGATAGGATTTCAATAGTGTTTGTGGTTGTACGTGGATCTCTATGGGCTGCCACTACTTAACACCAGGTGGTTTGCATACTCGTATGCTACTTTTCTCACATAAAAACATATATACATAACTCTTAATATATATATACGCTTTAATTAACACGTTAACTTTAAAATATATCACATATTCTTATTTTTTTATTTATCTTGCATTTTTGTACGAAAACGTAAAGGATTCATATACATATATAGTTAATAACATATCGGTTATGAAGCAATATATTGACACATCCATATTACGTAAATCCTACAGAAACAAGAATTGGAAATTGACGGAATGTTTAAAAAATAATAATAATACTTAAAAAAAGTAAAAAGCCAGCTTATCTAAAAAATCCAACAAAATAACTATTTTTTTTCTTATTTATACTTTTTTTGTTGGATTTTTTATATAAGCTTGCTTTTTAGTTTTTTCAACATTTTTTTTCATATTATAGCATTGTAATCGGTCCTTGATACGTGTGCAGCAAAGTTTCAAATTAATCAGACGTCGGGAAGTTGGAGAAAATTATGCTTAATTAATCCGTTTCATACATACATAGATACAACCCAAGCTAATAAAGCGTGTTAAAAATGAATTTATTTGACAACAATATTAAGTATATTATCATTACGAAATCTAGCGCTACACAATTCATTCTTTCGGTACATAAATTGTCAACTTTTAAACAGCCACGCAACATAAATACGTTTACACAGCTTTTGGCAAATGTCCCAATATATTACTAGATTAGCCGTGTCCGCGATTTCGACGGTGGTAAGTGAATAAAATTGACATAACTTCCTTATTTGTTAACCGATTTGAATGAAAAAAACACTGAATGTTAAGTGAAGCCCGTCCCGACATAATCCTGAAACTGCATTAAAATCGGATAAGCCGTTTCTGAGATTAGCGTGCACAAACATACAGATATACAGACAAACCGACAAAACCAAAATACATTGTTTCAGGTTCTCTTGCGTTTATAAAGGCACCCCATCATGTTTTTTTATATATATATGCCGTGTACAGAGAGCGATGAGTTACAATTTTATTATAGCGATATATTATACGAATTTACAGGTAAACAGCTCGAAATATATGACAAGTCTTTCTGTTTGATAACCTATGTTCTTTGATCGTATAAAAATATATCTATCAAATAAATTTTATTGTCATTATCTAGGTAGGCATGTAATAATCTTACATTATTGCTTGACCACACGGTCATGTGGTCATTGTTGTGGTAGATAAAATTCTGATTGCCCAATTATTGTAATATTAGCTAATGACGTTCAAACTTATCTGTTACTTCTGTTGCACTTAGAAAAATTTTTGAATCACAGAAAATTTGAATATTTCGTGTGTGTATGAAGATTTTTCATTTACTTTTTATGTTTACAGTGTAACAAATGAGGGTGCAGGCTTCTGTAATCAATGGACATCTACATTCAACGTTAACACATTCCGGCGCTCAAATATTAAATCGAGTCGGCATTGCGAGAGGCGGCCCTAAACTAGAGCTGTATACTTTAGACTGAAGATGCGCCGACAATTAACTGACAAGAATTGCTTTACGGTGGATTATGAAGACAACATTGGTACTGCACTGGTCAAATTGAGGTATTACCGCATAAAAAAATCCGTTAAGATTGTGGTAGATTGTATGATGAAAAATTAAGATTAAGATTGATTTCCATTAAAAAGATCGTTAAATTTTAATGAAGTTTTAATTGCAATAACTCTAAACGGCCACAATAGTTTTGGCTTTGTTTAAATTTTATTTTTTTGTGTTGGAAAAGCAGCATACGAGCATGCAAGCCACCTGACGTCGTGCTTTGCTAACCTTGCTTAACCGGCAAACACAAAAAAAATCTTATATTTGTGATTTGCAAATTATTTATATCCTTTTATATATTTTTAATTTGCTTGTCTGTAAACCTTTTGTTAACTGAACGAATCCTTTCCGACTACCGGGAGAGACAGAACACACTTTATCATGCTGCTCCAATTCGTGACAGTGAAGTATCAGCAAACAATTTACAAAAAATAATTATTATCATTTCTACCTCTTTAAAATTGCTATCCGTCGCTATTACGGAACGGAATTATGATGGTGCGTATATATTTATAATTAAGTTAATAATTTGTATAATAATGTAATATATTGTATGTATTTCGCTGACGGACTGGTTTCGCCGTGACGACGAGCCATGCGACTGGATCGAAACATCGCCAATTAAAAACGTTAATCGTGAGTACCCGTTATATAACATAATTTAATAAATTCCGCGATAATATTAGTTTAAAATTTGCTTAATATTATTGCATGATTACGACATTAAGAATGTATAGAAATACTTCAGGTGTGAGTTACCTCAAGTTATATAACATTTATTAGAGTTTAAGCGTAGTCGGCGACCACTTACAATTGGCAAGTTATTTTTTTTATATTGGATAAGTAGCAAACGAGCGTGCAGGCCATCTGATGTTAAATGGACTCTGCAGCCTATAGACATTTACATCCAACTTCAAACAAGGTTAAAGTTCTGCCTTGTCGTGCATAGATGCATAGATAGAAAAACTTCAACCTCTCACATAAGGGTCCAAATATTACAATACCTTGTAAATTTTTTTGAAATTATGTGCACATTAAAATCAATTATCCCTTGTGATAAACTATGTGCTGCTATTTTAAAGCTAGGTGTAAACTAACAATACATTAGATTATTTTTTTTTATCGACAATAATAAAAAATATAATGACAGAATAAAAATAATGAAAAACTATATTGAATTATTATTATTTCTGCTAAATGTAAAATATTTACCTAACATTTTTATTATGATATGACTCACTGTTATTATGAAGGTTACAGACTATTATCACTGCATATTTATAAAAACATATGTCCTTCCAAAAACAAGAATAAAACGTGACACATTCATTTGTTTAACTATAATTATGTTAAATTAATAATTTTATTTCAGTATAAAGTATTTACATATAGGTAATATCAAAGTTTTATTATAAAATATGCCTACTCCATCATTGTAGAATATTAACGTACATATGTATTCTTCTAGTTTCAACATATGCTACCAGTCTCAACACCAAATTTTGAGAATCAGAGATAAATGTTTACGAATTTATCATTTGATATTTACAAACATTTTAATACCTATAAAAGTAGTTTGGCATTGAATGGCACACTTTGAATAACTTAGTGTTTTGATTAATTTATAAATTAATATTATTTTACAAAAAAAAAAAAAAACAGGAACAGCTGATGATAGGTCCCCAGCTTTTTTCAGTCCACTGATCACATGTTCTCTCAAACATGAGCTGATGATGAGCTGAAAAAAGCTGATGATGACTTATCATCAGCTATTCCTGATTTTTTATAAAGTAATAATAATCTATCATTTAATTAAACATTAAGTTATTGTTACTCAGAAAAACAGATTCTGTGTTCAGAGTAAATCTTTTCCTATTTGTCCACTTAGCTTGCCATTATGTCACTTTTATTCTTAAGAATGTAAAAACATACATAAATAGAATAATAAAGGTTTGCCCTTATGCATGAGTTCTACACAAATTTCTAAATAGATTTCGATTATAAAAAAAATATTTTGCTTAGACATTTTGTCCTCATTAAAAAAATATCACATCCATTTAGAGAAACTATGATTTTACTTACTAGGTCTTATGCTGGGTTTTTTTCCATAGAGAGGTACAGAAAGCTGTTCAGTTTTAATATAATACACAAAGCAGAAAGAGGGTTTAAAATGACATTAATAAAAAATATACCAAATATATTTAATAAATAATCACTTCATTACTGTCAAATAGCTGGTATAGACTTATCTTTAAATTAAATCATAGTCCATAATAGTTAATGCATATTTGTATTAGACTAAGATGCACTAAACCTGACTTGTATCTCTACTAAAGAGTAAGACTCAGTAAGACTTATCTATCCAAGTAACCAAGGAGAAGAGAAAAGAATAAGACAAGACATAAAAGAATAGATGAATATAAAAGTTTTTTATGTTTCCCTTGAGCAACAGTTCTAGTCATATGAACAGGGCCTCCTGAAACCTAGTTTAAAGGATGAGATAAGGTTGATTCCTTTTCAACATATTCCATGTAAGCCACAAGAGGAGCAATGTATCTACAATAAAGTTAAAAGTAACAATTTTACGCACTGATAGTTCAAATGTCCACAGGCAGTAGGGTCAACATAACATTAGGAAAGCTCACATTGCACATGATTATTTGTATAGATTTTTTTATATTACATTTATACAAATAACTAATGGAACCTGCCAAAAAATTACAAATATATCATTCCTGTTATTACAAATTAGAAAATTTGTAATGTAGTAAACATGACTGAAGTGTAAAGTACTAGTACTAAGTGTAAGGTACATAATGTACAATTATAATTAGTTTATATTATTCAGTAATACCTTTTTTTTTGACAAAAATAATATTAAATTAAAAATAAGAGTAATATCTTTTCAATTAAAATTAAAGTATCTAAAATGAATTTTATATTATATTCTCTCAATTATTATAATATACTGATTTAAGTTTATTTTTTAAATTATTTTTATATATATTTTTTTAATTTTATAAATTTTCCCTACTATTAAAGTTTTGATAAATATTGTAAATTAGCAAATACTTTACAGTGAGATTAAATTAACAATTTGTATTAAGTTAAAGACTTACCTTAGGCAACTTAGCATGGACTCCTGTCCTTACATCTCTTATGGTGGACATGTCCAGCATTTCCACCTCCATATTCTGGTCTGTCCAAAACAGGAAGAACCCCTGAGGGTCCACCCGGAGTGTGACCGGGAGACCAATACCGGAATCCTAGAAGAAAACTCTCTCATAACATATTCGCTCATCATAAAAGTTCTATCAAAGTTACGATAAAAAAATAAGAGGTGAAATAATTGAAAGTAACAGTAATTTTTGGATTATCAGGCGCCAAAATTATTAGAAATATACTTGCCTCATCCCACTTTATAAACTTCTCTCCTTCCTGCAAAGCCTTAGGCACTTCGATCGGCTTCAAAGTCACGTTAGCTGATCTACCAACCGTCGTCATTGTGAATAATAAACACAATCAAGCGGAAATCACAACACTATCGCAGATAGAAACCGTCATCTTCCTCCCTCAGCACAAATATATCTTAGAAATTCTATCGCTGGTACACTTCACGAAGGCACAATATACAAATGCAACAGAGAATAAAACTATTTCGAACCGAAGGCAATTAGCATGAAAGTCTATTCATGATCAACGATAACCGAAACCTTTCAGTTAATAACAAACAACGATATTTTCTACATAATCTCGACACGACGGAACTGAACTGCACTGAACCACCAAAAATTCAGAAATGTCAAATCCACCACCTATTGTGTGTATGTGTAGGTATTAGGTACGGAATACGGATACGCGTATGACATTTATTCATATTCGGATATTTGTACCAGATGAAATTTCTGCTATTTTATAACAGATTTGAATCAATTTACGATAATAGTATGATACTTCAAGATATATAGTTATACTTGATCTAAAATATTCTCTAAGATGATTACGTGTTATATTTAAAGTTAGAATCGAACAAAAGATTAAACATCGTCTCCTATAAAATATGGATTTTAAGATACCACACTGTCGTCGCAAATAGGTGGTATATAAAAAAAGGTTTTATATATTTATGCACTTAGCGTATAATATAAGACTTTAAAGTAAATAAACGTCCTATTTTCAATTTAATTTCGCAGATTAAATTTTAGATATTATATTATTTGTTTATATTTTTGTATTATTAAAAGTTGTTGCATTCCATTTTAAGTAATATATTCATTCATAAACTTAAAATTAACGTGTTTTTCATCTTATCCTTTAAAAATATACTACTACAAATGGTTTTGATTCTTTTGTTTATTGATAAGTATTTCGCAAATAAAGGTTACTGCATAATAAACTAAGTAAGGAATTTTATTATAGCAGCAAATCCAGACGGTCGAATAAAAAACTTAATCAACAGGTGTATATTGTTAATGTTATGACAAAACGCGAAGCTTCAAAACCTTTCAATCGATTTATCGATACTATGTAAGTATATGTATTTTAAAGTTTTAAAGGTGGTAGAGTCGTTAGAGCTCGCCCGGGGCGACACCACCGCCACCCTCATAACCCGCCGTAAAGCAACATATTCTACATGTATTGTGTTTCAGTTGGGGAGGTGTAGTTGCCTGATGCATATTATTGGAGGCGACCATCTTAATCCTCAAGAGTAGGAACGCATCCGCGTCCATCCTTAAATAGAACTTCTGTTCTATTTGAGATTGGATATGGTGTATGTATTACTCTAACATAATAAAAAAATATGTTGTTATAATATATATGATAAAAAATACTGTTTTTATTGCATGTACATAGCAATCTACATATTGCAAAGTCAAAATAAAATTAAGCCATCAATTTTAATCTGATCGAGAATACATTTTAATGGACGTAATTAGTATATATTCTTAAACAGATCATTTAGTTTTTAAGTAAGCAAACAGTTTGACAAAGTTTGACTTTGACATAATATCAAGCAGTCGAGTTGACAGTGATGTCAAAGAGCATAAAGAGAGGTTGGATTGCTTGTTGTGTATTGGTATAGTAATGAACCATTTTTAAATTTATGGTCTTTTGGTACACAATCCATTTCCAACCTGTTGTACGTGCAGTATATAAGGTAACATAAATCCCTTATTGTAAAATAAGGTCGTCTAAAAATGGGACTGTGAAAACATGAAGTGAAAACGAGTTCATTAAAATTAGCATTCGAAATGGCTAACTCTGTGAATATATCCATTGAGGCTCCGATAGAAAACCAAATCCAGGAGATCACTTACGATGGCCAGGAAATATATCAAGCGTGAGTAAATTTTTTTTATATGCTATTATTCATTCCACCACTTGCATATTTTTCAATCAAGTTATGCCATGTATACCGGTTTACATTAGCATATTATTTAATACGTATTCCGAATATTCATTGCTGGCAGTTATAATTTAATATTATTATATTATTATCGTAATAAAAAAGACGCACCTTAGTTGAACGGGTGAGATACCACTGCTATGCTTATAGCTCACCTTGATGCACACCTTGTGTATTGTTTTCAGGGGTGTACCTAGTATAAGGTGACTTTAGTCCTCCATACAATATCAAAGATCATGTTTAGAAAAAAATTGCATGGACTGACATGACCCTCAGTTGTGAGAACATGACAAAACTGATAATGTTTACTTGTTGATTACATCTAATTATTACATGATATTATATAAAAACCAACACTCATTAAATTTACTTTATTTTCATTTTCTTCAACTACATGTTTTTACTAATACTACATTGTTTCTACTAATTTCCAGCCCTTTGTCTATGTCTGAAAACTTAGCTCGACTGGCTCAAAAGATAGACTTCACAAAGTCTGATGATGAGTTTTGCAACATAAAGAAAGAAGGGGAATGCAGTGTGGAGGTTAAAACAGAGGATGACAACAAAGAACCTGGTTATCAATCCACTCTCTGGCCATGGGACTCAGTCAGGAACAAACTTAGGAACACACTCACAGAAGTGTGTGTCCTCGCTGATGTCCTTAGTATTGCAAAGGAAAAAAGATACATGGTTAGCCATTTTAAGTTCATCATTTTTCTTTTTTTTCTTCAGCCTGTCCACTGCTGGACATGGGCTCTCCTAAGGCATTCCTCTAAGCCTGGTCATATATATTGTATATAATATTAGCAATGACTATTTTAGCTTCACTATAGATCCTATTTTAGCTTTAGTGGTAGTGAGTGTGTGATGTGTGAGTGTGATGTTCCCCTCTTTATCTGAGCAACTCTTAAGGAATCAACCATCCCTGTCCCATCCCAGTCTGCCAATGGGAACTTACAGCTGAATCAATCCGGCAAGCCTTTTGAAGATATTGTTTTACTATATAGAACAATAATACACTATACACATATGCTCACTTTTTCAACAGATATTGTCCAGATTTAAATACAAGGAATAAATTGTACAGTCATAAAAATATAAGACAGTAAAAATTTTGTATTATAAATAAATATTTCCATGCCTCTCTTTTGCAGGTCTTAGATCCTATCCAAGCTGAACCAATTGAAAATCGTCCAATGGTTCAGGTTTACGGACGCAAGAAAGCTCTAGCAGCTGCAGGCGCTGTTCTTCTCAGTGGTGTGGAGCGTCTGCGAGCCAGTGAGACCATGCGGATGACTAGAAACATGCCTGACTTCCACATAGATCTGTTAAGGCTCCGACAAAATTGGAGGCTGAAAAAAGTGTCCAACACAATTGTTGGAGACCTCAGCTACCGTACAGCTGGCTCTAAGTTTAGTCAGACTGGAGTGTTTGAGGTATATATTTCTTCCTCCTGACTCCTTGGTGAGTAAGTAGTGCGCAAATTTAATCCAAGGGGTATGGACAATTTAAGATAAAAATTAGGAGTAAACATGGTTATCTAATGTTTTTAAACAACTATTGTCACAAATGTGATTATTACAATATTTTTCAATGATACTATCTCATAGTTACTATTCAAAAAGTGATGGCTGTGACTTTTGAAATGTTATCTAAAGACACCTCATACTCTTTCATCTTCTTTCATTCCTCAATATCAGGTATATAGTTCTGCATTCCTTTAATATTTTCAATACATTATTATATAGCAATTCATACAATAATAACCTTTAAAATTTAATTTATATAGTGCCACATTATCATTGTCAGATATAGTCTTAAATCACAATAATAATATAGTTCAAAGTAGTGAAACATACTGACAGCTTTACTTCATTAAGTGAATCATATTTCTACCTTCACTTCATCATCACTCAGTGGATCATACTTCTGCATCAATTTGATCTGAAGAAATAAACAAACAGACTGACTGACAAAACAGGACCATTTAAAGTTATAATGTTGGCAGGTAACTAAAGCGCCTGAGGAACAGATCGCAGCTGCAATGTCGCTAAACGCGTCGGGGCCTCCGCCCTCCGCCCTGCGCGTCACGGTACCGCCCGAACTGCAAGGCGTAGCCTTCATCTCCGTGCTGTGCCAGAAAGGTTGCGCTGGTCGTACTAACATTGTGTTTTCCTACAATTTTATATAATTATATATATTTATAATCATTTCATGAAAACTCATCTGCTCACTTTCAAATGAGGCGACCATCTTAGTCCTCAAGAGTAGCAACGCATCTGTGATCGACGTCACAACGCATTGTTGCTTTATTGTTGGTCTACAGGCTCTGCCCCTCATCCACACACATACACAATAATGCATGAGTTTGTGTATGTCTGTGGCATCATAGATTTTTAAGCATGGGCCGATTTGTATGCTGTTATTTTATTTCAAAGCATATTTCATAGCAACAGGTTATGATTGATGAAAAATTTTGTGATCTAATTTTCAAACCAGGTCGATTTGCAGGGGGTATGGGAGTTCCATCATAATAACATTTACATTAATATTAATTGATATCATATTAAAATTATAGTGCAATAACTATATATCCTTGAACCGCTGCTGCAATAAAACTCTTAATAAATTTTGATATATTTTGATGTCAAATTCACAAAGTACCGTTTTTCATGGCACTCCTTATATAAAGCAGATGGAACAATGATATATGGCTGTTGAGTTTTGGTTTGAAGGATATGGCATTGCAGACATACTAATAAAAAGCCTTCCCACTTAGTCCTTAGAAGCAACGCTGCATGTTTGATCTGCCTTAAGAAGGCCTAGTTTGCGGTTGGGTGTAGTTGTACATTGCTCTACTATTCGAGCATGAGAATAATGTCCATTTTTGTTTCTGTTGGAGGAGGGTTGTTTGAATGACGGAATCTGATAATTATCCTATAATGGTCACTGGTTTTCTAAGGTTGAGAGCTGCTTCTTGGGTACTAATGATGCTTTGAGTATTTAATTTGCTTTTTGCATGTTTAAAAATATCACTTACCAATTTTTGTCTCTTGTTGGTTGCATTTTAACATCAATAAATCCTACCAATGTTGAATACAAGAGACAAAATGTTTCATGTAAGTGTTGTAGTATAGCAATTCCACTGACAGCAACTTCTCTATCTTTCTAGAACAAGAAGAGGTGGTGACAGCAACGCTGAGTTCATCTGCTGTGAACTGCCCAGGCACTTTGCCAGGTGATGGGGCAGAGCTCCATTGGCAGCAGAAGTTGGAGGCAGCGCAGAATGTCCTATTCTGCAAGGAGCTGTTCGCGCGTTTAGCTGCTGAGGCAGTCCAACTAGATGCTTCAATACCACACATGGTTGTTGGCAACCAGATTATGGCTACTGTAAGTTTATTACCTTTTTATGAAAGGAAAATAACAATATATACTGTCTGTGATGAACAGTCCCTATTCCAGTGGACATCCATAACTCTTAAGTAGAACATTAATTTCGAATGTCCATAAGTAAAGCATTAGTTCCTAATGTCCATGAGTAAAACATTAGTTCCTAATGTCTATGAGTAAAACATTAATCACTAGTGTCCATAAGTAAAATATTAGTTCCTAATGTCCGTGAGTAAAACATTAGTCACTAGTGTCCATAAGTAAATATTAGTTCCTAATGTCCATGAGTAAAACATTAGTCCCTGATATCCATAAGTAAAAAATTAGTCCGTAATACCTATGAGTAAAATATTAGTCCCTAATATCCACAAATAAAACAAGTTCATGGCTACTTTTAAGGACTTATATGGTTGGCTCATATGTCAGTAAACTGGCCAATCAAAATCCGTGAATTGCTTTACCCTAAAAAAAGGGATTCCAGAATCTGAAACATATTACCTATATCGTCAATTATCTCATATATTACCTCCTTTTCTTTCATAACACGTATCTATACACTTTTATTACTTCTCCTTTTATAATTCGTCTTCTCATGGTCCATCTTCCTTTTTTCTCCTGTGTCCGCATTCAGATCTTTTCGCCCTACTTGCTTTCTTTCTCAAACTCGTACAAACAATCAACTGATACTAATGAAATCCTTTGTAGAAATTACAAATCAAATTAAACCTAGAGAGAATTAATAGATAAATAATTAAGTTTTTACTTAAATCATTTGTAAATGTTATACTTAATTTCAGGTACTACCAGGCATTCAGCTTTTGATACGACTTTGTCATAACAACGGACAGAACAAAAACAATACTCACGAAACAATGAAGGTCTGCCAGCCTTTTTTTTATATGCCTCTTAAAACTTCATGTCAGCCAACAGTTTGTTTTTAAGATTTTCTTAAAGCATAGAAGTAGAGAAGTAGCAAGTTATTATGTAGTTGACTTGATGATAAATGTTCACAAAGCTTGTTGAAGATTTCAATAATCAGTCACACAGAACTAAATTAGAAATTCTGAAATTCTGAATTCTGAATTTTTGCTTTGTTGTTTTAACTTTCATTTTAGCATCTGCTGCAAATTTTCTGCATCCACCCAGGGTTGACTCTAAGAGGTGATAAAATAAATCATTAAATAAAATAAAATAAATAAAGTTTATCTGCAACTGTACACATAAATGAATGGTAGCTCAAAAGAAGTTTGCATATATGTGTATGTTGAATGTGTTGATTATGTTTGTCTGTTTGTTTGTTTAGAGCGAGACGGGCGGCAAGTCGGAGCACGACCACGTGCTGGAGCACTCGCTGCACCAGCTGCTGCGCGCCGTGCACCACGCCAACACGCACCACCCCTTCCCGCACCCCGCCACCGGCCCGCTCGGCCCCACCAAGCGCCGCTCGCTCGCCGGTAACCTCACCTCTACTCACCCCGCTCATCAGTAGCCTCACCTCTGCTCACCCTGCTTCACTCTACTTGACCCTATCAAGCTGTTTGCCCACCGATAAAGTGTATTCGCATGCATTGTGTATTGCATGGCGTACGATCCTTTTCTCTCCATAACCATTCCATTGGCCAACAGATCACACTCAAGGATTCTATATTTTTACTATGAAAAAATATGGCCAGTTCAACTACTTGATTGACCAGGTTATACTTCATGAACATTAAAATATCATATCAAAGAAAAATTGTTCTAAACTAAGTATATATTACCTTTTTGCCAATAGACTCTGTACAAATGGCAATTCATGTCAATTATCTGTACCGTTTTGTGTAATAAGATTAGGCATACTCACAATTGCTGAATGTCTTGACTATAAGTTCAGACTTAGCAATACCTAGCAAGTAAATTTATCCCCAGGTCCCATGGCAGCGGACCGCTTCGAGCTGCTGGAGATGACGAGGGAGCAATCTCTTCTGGAACAGATTATACAACAAGCGCAGCATTTCTTCATGCGGCGACGCAGCGAATACGTACTTGATACTATCGCTAAAGAGGTAAATATTATCTCATGTCCCTTTGAAGTTATCAGGCTTTTGAAGGTGTAGATAGAAGGTCTTCCCTGATGGGCATCTTTCCGAATAAGCCGGTTTTTCCGTCAACTTGTTTGGCAATGTTAGTGACCACAGATAAATTGGTAGTACAGAAAGAGACTGTTGCCCATCTTTTGAAAAATCCTGGAACTACCATGGAGATGGAGACTTTCCAAACTAGCCGAATACCAAATGGTGGTTATGGCCAACTAGCAATATATACATTACCCTAAATAACAAATCAAATTAGCATAAAACAGACCATTGACAACATAAATATGTGAATGCTGGGTATACATTTGTTCCACTGCTGGGAGCGTCACTTACTAAAATTCACCTCGCTGTGTGACACTGCTACAGATATAATGGTCGCTATTTTATCTACCCACATATCGAAAAAACCAGGAAATATATTTTTATAGCTTTTGTATGGTGCTCGTACAAATTAATGCAAATATTCTAAATGCAATCTTTATATTTTTCACAGGTCAAGGATCCTTTAATTGTCTCACATTGGAACGCTCTAAACAGTCCGACTCAGTCTTGTGTCAAAATTAACATTATGGCATATGGGTAAGTATTAATAACCGAATCCCCAATTTTTTTGTAAACCTTGTCGAATTGGACATGGATAACTGTGTCCTTGGCTGCAGATTTTACTTATCATTTTTAGATACTAGATTTGTTTTTACGCTCATTTGCTTTTCTTATAATAAAAAATAAACACAGGTACGACGCGGTGTGCCGCACGTCGCTAGTGGTGCACGTCGGCGAGAAGACGCTGAAGTGCATCTGCCGCGACGGCCGCGTGCGACACCTCTCGTATGAGCTGCAGGAACTACGAGATCTTATTTACTGTCAGGTAATTCTTCATTACACACTGGTATACTGTCAGAAGACTGGTCTACCTTAATCTTTCTGAATCTGACTCATCATTCAACACTTTCATTTATTGTCCGGTGACCACTTTCACACTTGCTGTCAAGTGGCAGACTCTTCCCTACAAGTTGCCTCTACAGTACTCTCATTGTCATTTACCATGTCCTTTTTTTTTATTGCGAGAGAGTAAGAAACGGGCATACAGGCCACCGGGTGTTAAGTGGTCACTGCAGCCCATGGACAACCACATCCAATCTCAAATAGAACAGAAGTTCTATTTAAGGATGGA
>DWON01001097.1:0-26420 GCA_018251015.1 Phocides pigmalion okeechobee | reverse complement strand
AGATGGTCGCCTCCAATAACGTGTATCCGGCAACCACACCTCTCCAACCGAAACACAATACATGAAGAACATGTTGCTTTACAGTGGGTTATGAGGGTGGCGGTGGTGCCGCCCCGGGCGAGCTATAACGGCTTTACCACCTTTAAAACTCTTTATGTGTGGCACCCATGACATTAAAATTTTCTGTCTCACTGTGAATCTATGAGTGTAGAAATAGTTCAAAAGGTAGGTAGCTTTTTGAATTTCATTTTCATAAAAAATGTTAAAGAAATTCAAAATGTTGTGTAAAATTCTCAGACACAAACTTTTCCTTATAAACATATTATTTTACTTTGAAAGCAAGTGACAATGATTTTTAACACACACATAACTTAAAAAAATATGTTAAAAAGTTAAAGACATGAACTTATTTTTGGTTTTCAAGGGGGAAATATTAAGAAACCCGGACTATTTGGGGGATTATTTGGGAAATGGTTACTTGAAATCTATACTCAATAAACATCTCCTGGTGACTGCGTAGCGCATTAAGGAAAGCCACGGGGTCTCAAATAGAACGCACCAGTGCTTCCTTTACGTGGTGTCTCTAAAGGCTATACCCAGCAATAAGCGCCCAATCCTCACTTTGCCTATTCAGGCACAGCAACTCGTAGCGACAAAGTGTCGACTTCACAGAGTCACAAATAGTGTGGGACAGGAAACTAAATTCTGTTGCAGTGTCGATATTTACACCACTAACAAAATTCTGGTTCAACATCAAACACAGACTTCCTTTTTCTAGCGTCCCTATTTACACCACAGATAAAAAATCAGTTTCTATATAAAACCTAGACCCAATTTACATTATCGACATCACCACCACTAACAAAAATTCTGGTTCAACATCAAACACAGACTTCCTATTTCTAACGTCACTATTTACACCACAGATAAAAAATCTGTTTCTATATAAAACCTAGACCCCCTGTTTACATTATCGACATCACCACCACTAACAAAATTCTGGTTCAACATCAAACACAGACTTCCTATTTCTAGCGTCACTAGTTACACTACAGTTAAAAAAACAGGTTGAATATAATCGTTAAACCTCGTGTTTACATTGTCGATGTTTCCAGCAGTAAAAATCTGTTTCAACATTAAACATAGACTTCCTATTTCCAGCATTGAAATTAATCCACTAACAAAAAATCTGTTTCAGTATAAAACCTGGACTTATTATTACCAGCGTCATTAATTACACCACAGATAAAAAAATCAATATAAACCCTAGAACTCTTGTTTGCATTGTCCATGTATCCACCAGTAAAAATCTGTTTCAACATCAAACAGACTTCCTATTTCTAGCGTTGATATTGATTCCACTAATAAAAATTCTGGTTCGGTATAAAACGTAGATCCTGTTTTCAGTGTCTAAATTTAAACAACTAACAAAAACGAACTAGACGTAGAGAAGATCGATTAATCTACTATTAGCATCTGTCAACAATTTCCCCCACCACCGTAGTTTCATCGTGACCACAAGCCATGCAATTGGTTCCAAATATCGACAGTCAAAACTAAAAATCATTAGAAATAATTATATGGACTAATTTAATGACATATGTAATTTTAATTCAATTCAATTTAATTTAATAATGTGTAAAATGAAATACTAACATAGGCTAAGTTTTACTAACAATAACTCCGCGATAATATTAATTTAAAATTACTAACAATTTTTTTTTTAATATAAAACATAGACTTCCTTTTTCCAGTGTCCATATTGACACCAGTGACAAAAAAATATTTTTCTCAGAAGCGCCATAAAATGTAATTTCTTGATAAGAAATTTTACTTTGCTTTAATCCGAAACGTGACTTATCAAAGTCTACACGTATTACATTGTGTGGCTTATTCGTACGATTTTCTATTTTTATTTTTTGGAAAACTTTCTTCAAATTCTCAATTTTATCGACACAGATTGTATATTACAAATTAATAACTTTTCTCGATAATGAAGAAAAACATAGTCAAAAAACCTCAATGCCTGGGATATCTCTGAAACAAATCTCAAAAGTTTATGAAATCAATAGTTAACCAGTGCAAAGGATTATCCCCTAACTTCTAACTTCAATCCTCGACTCTCCCGGAATTTCTATGAGATTCATCAATATCAACACATAGACGAAATAAATATTTTTTTAATTTTCGTCCGTCTCAAAGACTTCACTGTACTTGACATCAGCCTTTGGAGATAAACTCCATAGGCCATTTAAGATCGCATACACACTCGTTAATTGGTCTTCTAAAATAAAAAGTATATCTGAGACTGTATTATGCGAAATTAGTTTGAAAAATTTATATAAAACTTTCTTTACTTTGCAGCCTTTAATTCTAATTTATTATTTTTTACCATGCCGCATGGGCACGGACTCCCTTTAGGTTGTTTAGGTTAGGTTTTTATTGTAATTAACTTTTTGATTTTCATCATTGTAAATATGAAAAAGAAATAAATCTATTTACTTTAAGTCAATAGTCAAATAGCATGTATCTGTAAATAATAAATTCGCTATTAAAAAGTGAATTACATCGCTGTTCGAAAAATGACTTACCTGAACTATTTGTGTGGTTCTCCTGATTTTGGTCCTTCTGTTCCTTTTCTTCCTTCACTGATTTGGCATCTGAGCTCGTGTTGCAACCCATTCTGACACTTATTTACTAAATCACTTACTTGTAAATAAATATAAAAATTAGCCTGCACTTCACTTCTGTTTCCAAATCTATGGACTACAACATAATTACTCACTTCACTTAGTAAGATCTGGAACAAAGAAAAAGATTTTTAATACGAAAATCAGTAATTGGAAATAAAATTGCCCAAGAGTAAGTAATGGGGAAAATTATTGTTTAAATGTAAACAAAAAAAATTACTCATATAATTCGTTTACAGTCCTTATTAGAATTAAGTGGAAACGCGGAAGAATATATATTAAATTTTAAATAAGACCAAAACGCAAATAAATTTCATTCCCTATTTTACCAGTCTTACAGAGGCTAATATTTTTCAAATGTATGTTTATATTGTTCAAATATATATTTCTCGTAAATATGTCACTCGGGCAATTTAAACTGTAACTTTTATTCTTTATTTTCCACACTTAGGTATGCATTATCTTTTAATTTCAATTGAGCCAAACATGAAATATATACTCCCAAATTTCCAAATGGGTTAAAAATTACAGATCAGCTGTACAAACTAATTGAATTTAAAGAATATATAACCCAATTAAGAATGTCTTTTTTTTCATACACTTCAAAATAAAGAAGAATGTTCTTAATTCAGTGGTAGTTTTTTATCATTTATTATGGCATAATTATGACCTTTATTAATATCCATTATAATCCACTTGGAAAATTCTTTTTTTTATTTAGAAGATTATTTTCCGTTTAGACTCATTTAAATTTTAAAATAAAACACCACTAAGGATAGAAAGAAAAATTATTCAGATTTTGTATTAGAGTTAATTTTGAATAAGAATCAAATAATGTGTTCAAGAATATAGAAATAAAAATATATTTCAACGAAACTGGCATCCGTAAGAATAATAAACACAAAAATCTTGGGTACTGGCATTCTTAAAAGTAGGAAGAGGAAAATTTTAAATCAGTAATTTTGAGATCAATTATTTGAAGCCAGTTAAAAGTATTTCAGTTTGATATATTATATAACTTTGACAATAAAGTGTGATATCGATAGCCATGTATGTCTAACAAATAATCCATTTTGCAAATTAATAGCTTTTGAAGCGTCAAATTCGAGACTAATCCATTCAAAATGGAATTTCTGATAGCATTCAACGTCATGAATATGTTTTGAAGGGGATCGGACAAGGGGTATTAATGAATCCCCTATTTGAACAAGGGTGCATATTACTCAGGACGCTACACTCTGTTTAGATTTTGTAAATCTACACTATAACTCAAAATTGATATACAATTAATTTTTAGTAAAAATTGCTACAAATAATTTTGGTTCGAAAATTGATACAAAAAAAATTATACTAAAGAGCACTTTAAAGAAATTATTTTAAACTGATATCGTCAAAGAAATACATTTTATACTATGAAATGGCTCTTCCCGTTTAACGATTACAAAATAGACTATAAAGAAACTCCATCTCCGTTTTACTAACCTTAGAAATGATAATTTTCCTAATGTATTTTTATTTGTAACACGCAATGTATTTTTTATTAACTTGGGTTCTATGTATGTATGTCGTGGAATCTTGGAACATATTTTTCACCATCGTTTCATTTTTACAATAAGAAAAAAAATGCTATGTAAAAATCGTGGGGTGTTTTTTCAGTTATCTATTGATACTATGCACCCCACGCTTTTTTTACATCACATTTTTTTCTTATTTTTTTTTTTAATTGGATTTTTTATAAAAGCGTTCTTTTTAACTATTATTTATTTATATGGATAAAATCCGTAGTTTCATTCCAATATACAAATTTTCGTCTCCCATTTTTCTGCACTTAGTGCTTATTTTCTCTTTAAAGTTTAATTAATATACCTTAAAAAAAAAGAACGCTCAACGTTACAAAAGATTGAGAGAAATAAGTAAAAGAGAGGAAGTATTTTATGAAAGCTAGTATAAGGCCGTAGGCTGGTAAGATCTAAGTTACAGATGAACAGATGGAAGTAAGAATTATTTATCCAAAATAAAGAGAACAGCGTAGGAAGAAAAAATGTGAGTAAGAGAGAGAAAAAAGAATGAAAAGGAATAAATGATAGAGCTTTACACGCCATCATCAATAAAAGGCCTTGCACATATAAATGTGACACTTTCATACCTATTTTTCTTTGGGAAGTTAATTTAGAAACATTTCACGTCGCCTGTCGGACCGGCTAAAAGCAGGATAAAAATTCAATCATCGTATCCATTTTTCAAACACCTCGGTTCCGCATACAATGTCGTCGTTTCGTGACAGAAATTCTGAAGGTTGTACAAAAGCCTTGTTACAGTCTTGATATATTTTTTTACCAAAAATGTACAGGATATCGAAAAATTAACAACTCACTAAAGGTGGGAGAACTATAGTTCTACCGGGGAGGTACTCGCTATAATCCGCTGTGGGGTTGCCGGCTACATTCTAAAGCGAGGCGACCATTTTCATCCTCAAGAGTAGCAACGTATCTACTTTCGAGCTCAAATTGGATTATGGTCGTGTTTGTTATTGTACGTGGATGTCTATGGACTGTGACTACTTAACATCAGGTAGTTTGAATGCTCGTTTGCTATTCTTCTCACATAAGAAAAAAACTCACATGGCAGTCCGTCACGCAAAGGATTGCAGGCTCAGCCTCGTCTTAGCAGAGTTTTACGTGATAAACTAGTTTTTTTATACGTATATCGCTACTTCAAAACAAAAGGGCCACAACACGAATAGACCAAATTTTACAGGAGAGTCATTTAAAGTTTTCAAAATTAGTTCTTGTATAATTGCTCTGTAATTTTAAAACTGATAAATAGGTGTTATACACTGTTGAAAGATATTTTTATTCTGCTTTTAATGGTTGATTCGGATGTCTGACCTACAAAATTTGAATTTTTACAATAAAAAGTATTTTGAATACTTTGATTTGTGGCCCTTTTGTTTTAAAGTAGCGATATGTATACCTCTTAAATGTTGGACGAGTAATTAAGTTTACAGTCAAACTACACTTCAACTGAAGAAGTACCTCCACTGCCCACACAATCTGCCGTATAGCTCTCCGTGTGTTTTAGTTCGTCCTGTACGGCTGCCGAATAAAATAGAAAGATTGGCTCTCAAGTTACCATATCTAAGTATTCTATATACTGTATATAATTATATAAATAACGGTAGTTATATTATTACACTATTTTATTATTTTTATTTTTTAATCAAAATTTTCTCTAAAACAAATTGCAAATTTTTTTATAAATACTAACCGTGGCCGCGACTTTTTCCACTTTTATTGAAATAAATGTAGTGTTAGTTACTCCCCATAACAAAAGTTATCTGCCAGTGAAAATCGTTTTGAAATTGGAACATACAGACAGATATAAAATTATTGAAACATATTTTAATGGTTCTTTAAAATATGGGAAAATTTTCATATTGCAACTTTTGGCTCTTCCATCTAAAAGGTTGCCGACCCCTGGGCTATTATTTGATACATTTAGATATTTTCTATATCCTAAAGAAGTTTTTTTTTCATGTAGCTTGTTACAAAACGCCATCAGGCAAAGTGGAAATTAAATAACAGTTTTAACAAGTCCTACGTTGTTTGTTTATTCAATGGCGAATACAAAATAATGGAAAAGAGGATTTTTATGAATTGGCGCAAGTTACGAGCAAAAAGTGTTTGTAGTATAAAACGTAATATATCCGGGAAACTGAATTAAATGCGATAATAAATATTTTAATGTTTATATCCAAATGGTCATGTTCTTTTGAGCGATATTTATGTAAATAGTAAATTCAACTTATTTTGTCACGATTATAACAAATTCTTTTATGTGTATCAGTCTATAAGAACATTGGAATATTTAAATATTATAATTTAGATATGATTTAAATTGTATGTGGCATTACTGTGTATGCCAGTATAGGTATATGTACTTTTAAAAATGTATTTACCAAAACTATACTAATCCCATTTAAAGATATTTGGCAAAAAGTAAGAACCTAAGATGTTGTATAGATTTACTAATTAGGCGATTCTTAATTAACGTTCCATTGTATAATAATTTGTTTTGCAAGCGTCAACTCTAGAGCTACATATAATTTTAATAAACAATAACGTATTTTGAATGTTATAAAATGAGGTGGAAAAGTAGGGATGAAGTAATTATTCAACTTAGTCATGCATTGTATTTCCGCTCATTAGGTTATATTTATTTAATTTACAACGACTGGGGGCCGACGATAAGCTCTGGGGCGTGCGCGCCTCAGACTTCGTCGAGTGAATAACAATGCATGCGGGCATCTAAAACGTTGCTATCCGTTGTGAAAAATTATTCAAAACCCTTAACTTCAATTTGCAGTTACGACGCTTTGTTGCAGCATTTTAGTCTTAAGTTTTCTTCCATCGTTGTCCTGACACAACCCTGACGTGTAATAGAATTACGCTTAAAAGAACTCGCTTGGAAGAAAAAGTAGCTCGTCGTAAACCGAGCAGAAAATGTACTAGAAAAGAGACAAGCTCAAGCTTACGCCGAGAAGTTGCAAACGTAATTTACTTCTTAATTCATAATGCACTTATATCTCCAGCGCTTGAAAAAGTAATTTACTCGTTTAACGCGGCTACTGAAAGTGAATGACTAGAAAAGTATTAAGAGTGAATTTTAAGCGCACGTCATTCACTTCTTACACAAGAAATATAAAAAAATATTATTTTATTGGCTGTTTTAACTATTTAGAGTAATACTACCAAAAAATGGTGAGATTTTTACTCCAAAAAGTGTGTTTAAAGACGAATCGCAATGTAAGAAAAAAACCGTCAAGACACGGTCACAGTTTTAAACAAGTCTGGGTGAATTTTGTTTCACCACTCGTAATAATAAAGTATTTTTTAACGGAATAATATATTTAAACATACCAGCATACACTCAGTATACAGTCATTCGATGTTACGCAAGTATTATAAATACTGTTATTATTAAAAGTAATCAATCACTCTTCGTATATTCGTCTAAATTTCAGTAAAAAAAGTCAGTTCAAAGGACACAAACATATATATTTTGAAGTGAATCGTAATGTAATGCAAAATTGGCATATATATAGTTATAGTTTCAGGCAAGTCAGGATGGGTCCGCAAAGTGCTCGATAACCGACGAAACCGCGGCCTATCGCTGTTTGATAGCAGCACTTTGCCCAACTCGCCATCTGACGCCATTAGCTCGGGAATATTGAAAAAGTGAACGCAACACCGAACCCCACCGCCCACATGTGATGGACCTTTCGCGGTCCAATATATTACCTACATTAGTAGCTATGGTAAAGCTCAACCACAAATTTATTATCAAAATTAAGCTAATTTAATATGTTGATATACATGTAACTGACAACTTTAATGTTCGGTATTACAGAACTATTACTGACACAAATTATGAGTTTGAAGATTGAGGAAGAACATTTTTACCGCAGCTAAAATATACAGAAGGTGTTTACAATTTTTAAAATGACTCAAAACAGTAAATAGTTTTAAAATGATCACAAACATTGGAGGTTGGCGCTAACGAAATACTAAAATGGAATGTAAGAGAAGCCAAGATATTTTCGTTATTATTATTACAAGATGTGAGAATCACGTAGTTAAAGTTCGTGCCGATCTCATTACAAACTTCCCAAGAAATAATTAATAGCAAGTCGAAATTTTGTAGGAACTATAAAAACGTTCATTTTGACGCATACATGTTAATTATTTAAATATATTATTGCTAATCAACAGGTAGTTATTATGTGCCATATTGTTTTACGGCAATAAATACTCAAGAATCAAAATATTTTTAAATAAACTATTTTATTCACAGAACTCTTTTAATATTGTGTAGTTGTAGTGTATTCCACACTGCCACCGACTAGCAAGGAGAAAAAGACAACAAAAGAAACTTCAAAACTATTTGCTATAATCATGTAAAATAAAAATGACAAAAAAACGTTTTCTTGGAAATCAGTATAATTTCTAAGTCACGTTCAGTGTTGCAATACTAACCCTGCCCTCTCCCCGACACACGTGCTCAACAACTAATAGCCGAGATTTGCTTTATTACATTTTATTATTATTTCGTTACATCAAGCGCTACGTAATTCAATAAAACGAAAACAAACAAAGCTGTCAGTTATAATTGTGATAAGACCCGAAGAACACGGTGAAGCAGATAATTTAATTTGTGTTGTACATTCTAAGGGTTTGTTTGTAAAACTAGATTTCATTACAGGTTCTGATCATATAAGTTTATATCATATTAAAGCAAATGTTTTCGAGGCTTACTTAAATATAGGAATACAATTTTTTTATGTGAGAAGAGTAGCAAACGAGCATGCAATCCACCTAATGTTAAGTTGTCGCAGCCCATAGACATCCACGTAAAACCACAAATACGACTGAAATCCTAAATGAGGTCAAACGTAGATAAGTTGCTACTCCTGAGGACTAAGATGGTCGCCTCGCTTCAAAGTGTAGCCGGCAACCGCACCTCTCCAACCGAAACACAAGTAATGCTTTACAGAGGATTATGAGGGCAGCGGTGGTACCCCTCCTGTCGACCTAAACGTTCTACCACCTATCAAATCTGAGTCTTTAAAAATTTAGCATTTGAAATTCACTTCAGGGGCGACTTCAGTTCATATATAGAGTTGATTATAAATATCCAGTTGTGACTTAACATAAGGTGATCAGCATGCTTCCATCTTATAAAAATAAAACCATTGTTAAAGTTAGACTAAATGTAAATAACCTTTGATAACGCCGTTTTCGTGTACAGAGCAAGAAGAGTTGTGTAGTCAAAACGTAAATTACAATAAATCTAAATTGCAATTCTATTAGAAAAGGAGATCATCTCAAGGACATGCACTATAGTAATGGTAAAATCTCATGCCACAGGTTGTTATGGAGTGAAAAGTAGACCTTCAATTACGATTTACTAACAACTTTTGATTGATTTGACTTTTTTACCCTTCAAATACAAATTACCTGTATAAAAACGTAATAATAAAATAAATAGTGTTCAAAATAATAAACATCATAACTGTCTTTTTTGTCGTTTTGTTAATCCATAGCTAATGATAGTAAAAGTAAAAGAAATGTAGTGGTAATTTAAACCTAGATTTTTGTGATCTAATCTTAAGTTACACTTGATTAAAAAAGAGAAATAGTCATCTCCAGATTAATCTACAATATTTCCTTATTTGATCACATTATGCTTAAAAATATTTCGGTGTCACACTTTTTTTTACTTTCATTAAGTTAGTACTTGACTACAATCCTACGTGATGGTAAGTGGCGATGAAGTCCTTGATGTAGAAGCCTATTTCACTCTGTTCTACTAAGTTATTAGTTCTTCTTAATATACCTACACTTGTAAATTTACACTCAAAGACTGCGTACAAAGTGTGTGCTTCTTCCTAGAAGATCAATGAATGAAGAATGTAAGTAGATAAAAAGCCAATACTGCACTTTTTATCAGGTACCGTTTGACACATTCCGTTGCTCTTGAAGAAAAAGCGGAACGACCACTTAGTTTTTCTTTCGCTCGCTTTAATTGTTATTCGGTTTATCGTTAAGTTAGAGTTTCTTTTATTTACGTAGCGCAGGTAATTCGTTTACCCGTGAGAATAGTTTCAACACGTGCACGTCTAGACGAATTGACTGTAATGGACTTTGTGCCCGCACGAGTGTGGCCCGCCGTTTCCGTGTGTTTACCTAAAGGAGGTATTTGTTTTGTGGGGTGGTTAGGTGAACTCAGTTTTGTTATACTTAGCGACATGGTTCCCGAGATAATGACTTTTTAAAATTGTAACTTTCACAATAATGTTCTTAATAATAAATATATACGTGCACGTTTTTGGAATAGTTGCTTCATATACATATTATCTACATGTAAATATAAATGTTATAAGTTTAAAATATTGTTTATGTATAGTATTGTAATTTTTATATTTCTATTTTGTATAGCATTATCGTGTCTAGGGGCCTTAGTAGCCTGAAATAAATAAATAAATAAAATGGAATTACTTTTTGAAATTGATTTTGTATCACAGAACTTTGAAGTTTATTTACAAAATTAATTGGAAGTATTTCCCAATATAATAAAAGTATTAAGACAAGACATTCTCCCTTAAGTACCTAGCTAAAATTGATCTTCATATAGCTAAGAATATTAAGCACTTCACACGTAACATTCATATCTGTGATTCAAAATAGGTAACTGCCATTTTATATGCTCATAATTATATTTATTTAGATAACACAAAATTACAAAAGTTCTTTTATATAGTTAAATGTTATATGGGATAAAGTTTGAATCATTTGAATTTAGTTGGTAGAAGAGCAGCAAACGAGCGTGTAGGTCATTTGATGTCAAATGTTCTCCGTATCCCATGGAGATCTACGTCCAACATGAAATAGAACTAAAATCCTGTCCGACGTCATTCATATATACTTTGCCACTGCTGCGGACTGAGATGGTCGTCTGGCTTGTAATCGTAGTCGGCAACCTGTCCATTAGAACATAAGAACTTGAAGTGATACTTCCCCGGTCAAGCTTTAGTTCTACCACCTCTTACAACAAAATTGGTAAGAACAAAAAAAGAGGTATTCGAACTTCATCCTTATAAGTAGCGAATACAGGCACTTAATCGACTTTAAATGGGAACCCTATTCTACATTATCTATGTTCTTTGATACATTTAATTAATTGTGGGCTGCATGCTCGTTTCCTAGTTTCATTACATTAAAAACACTTAAAGCGCTGTAACTTCAAACGTAAAAGATTTTTGTGTAAAAATAAGAGAACAATAATGGCATGAAGCTTACCATTAATAAAAACCGGTCACAAATTTAAGATCGTAAGCAATAAGTGAAATTAAAAATAGTTGCAACAATGCGATGTAAAATCGAATTGTCCACATTTCAGAATAGAGTAGACGTCGACCTCAGCAATTAAGTCGCTCGAAATATTTAATGAACAATGCTAGTTTCGCGGCGGAAATGACACTTAATCGGCTTAACTTCGCCTCAAAACTTACCCGAAGCCAACCCCCTACTATCCCCTCCCCGCCCGCACCCATCTCCCACGGATACGCTGCATCAAAGAAGTTAGAGAATGTGCAATTATGAGATTGTTTTAATTTAGAAACAATGTTGTCGAAGAATTTCCTTACTTCGACTGAGCTCTGAAGCCCAAACCAGAATTCTTGGTTTGTACAACATTGTTTCGTGGTTATTACTCTCCATGCCGATCTAGCTATTTGTTTTTGCACACTCGTTCCTGGAAATACTCTTCGTAATTTTGTTTGAAACTTCTACGGAATTAATATCAAATTTATTAATTTTACTAAGTTATTTTTGTATCTGTGAGAAATACTTTCTAAGAACTACGATAATTAATCTCAGGCTTTACTAAATCGTTTTATAATTTTGTTCATTATAAACTTAATGTAGAAAAATTTAAAACATTCAATGAAATGTAAATTTTCGCAATGATAAATTTATAAATAGATTTTTAATTTTATCGTCATCATCGCGCTACTCTGAGATCACAAGTACGAAACAACAAGCAAAGAATATAATGGCTAATAAAACAACATTACAGATGGTTAAGCTTGTAGTTCAGCTGTGAAGTACCAACCACCACCGCTCTCAAAATCCGTCATGAAACAATTCATGTTTCGGTTAGAGCGAGGAACTTACAAGCGAAGCGATCAGTGCCTTCAGGAGTAGTAAACGCACCACTGCAGATAGCCAAAATAAGTTACCCTATTTTCAAGTGGCCAATGGTTTGATATCAATATCAACACGGAATTTATGCATTTTATTAAATAACAGGTACTTATGCTTTTTAATTACCAAATAACCGTTTTTGACGTTACCGAGTAGCTGAAACAGACTTCTCGCTACTTAGTGACGTCAATGCTCAGCGATGGACTGCTAAGGACCGATAGATAGGCATAGTTATAAGCATTTTTACAGATTTTGTATAGTTTTTCGTTTGAGATGAAACTTTTTAAGAACTCCTCGACAGTGCCTTAATGGTAATGATTATGTTTTTAATATAGTCTACCACAACCTCAAAACTTTGAAGGTCGAAGTTTACTCGCAATTATTGTAACAAATCATTAAAGAACAATTATTTTTTAAATTACATAAAAATAAATAATTGCTGAACTTTAATAATATTTCTTTTTAAAACCAAAATTTACAGCGATACACCGCCATGTACTCTACAGGTTTGCTTTAAAATGACTTGAACAATAATAACAGTGGCCGTAACGTCTCATAAAGTTGTGAGTCCGAAATAAAGTTCCCGCTAACATTTAACTAGTTGTGGCAAACAGATCTCGAGAGCGGGTGCAGTGGCCGTCCTCTTTGAGTATGAAACGACCTCATAAGTACAAGGTTAGTATGAGTCTAGTATGAGTCATGTCTAGTATGAGGCAAAAATATTGTAGATACTCATTTAAATACATGTTTGATATAAAATAGAGTGAGATATATTTAATATTTCTATATCATTAAGAAATATAACTACAATCGTAAAGTGCTGCTGTTACTGGATATGCATATCTCTGGAATAAGGGGTAATCTTGCGACCAAAGAAATTATTTATATCTGGACTATACTATATTTCTTGCGGTAATACGTTACCTACTTATGTTTACCACTTACTCATTACTTATTATAAGATGATTATTCGAGAATAATCTTTGGAGATTATGTTTTCAATTTAAAAGCTAAAATAGCGCTCATTACCTTTTAATTGAAGTCCCCTACTACTGAGGCCAATGGGTTTATATGTAATGCGTCGCGCAAAACCATTCTAGAATTTTTGTGCCTAGATAATTTATGTACGAGTTAAGATTTCAAATAATTTGAAAAGTGGTAGAACTATTGCCTAACCGTAGAGGTACATTCGCCACCCTCATAATCTGCCATAAAGTAATTTTTGTGTTTCGCTTGGAAAGGTAAAGTTATCAATTACACTTAAAAATGAGATGACCATTTCAGTCTTCTGGAGTAACGAGACAATTATGCACGATGTCAAATTAGAATCCGTTTCTTTTTGAGGTTGTATATGGATGTCCATGGCCTGCAGTATCAACTTAACACCATGGCCTGCATGTTCGTTTAATGCTGTAATGACGTACATAAGAAGATAGAAATATATTAGTTTGGAAATTAATGTCAACGAACTGCAGCGACAGCTTAGCGTCAGGTAACTTGCATACCAGTTTGCTTTGCCTTAACTTTTTATACCTTTCTTACATGAAAAATAGAACAGAAGTCTTATCTAACGACGATCACAGATTTATTGCAATTTCTGAGAGCTAAGAAGATCATTTCGCTTGTAAATGTATACAGTTACCATATCTACTCAAACAAAGAACAAGAGTTGCTTCTATAGCAGAGTTGATACCTTTCCAATACATTTATACTTCTGTCACATATTTCACATATCACATATTTCTACTATTTATATAAAATTGTTATGCAAAACTTGAACGTATATTCGGCCTAAAATCGTTTACACAACAATAAAAGGACTTCAATATCTCTTGAACTGCGAAGTCGGGGAGAAGTTCCGGCAAACATTTAACTAGTTGTGGCAAACAAATCTGGAGCGTGGCTCTAGTGGCCATCCTTAAACATACCATTCCCAAAAGTTGTAAACAAAATTATTCTAACACTATAAGTAGTTATATAACAAAATGTTGGTTTAGAATTGATACCCACTTCACCTGTTAAAAAAATTGATTTTCGTGTCATTGTTCAATAATAAAAAACATATAAAATTTACTAAATATTTCTTCGACCAATATACTACCTTAGCCTTTATAATTCACTATGAAGAAACTGTTTTGTATCAGCTAAAGAGGTCCGGTTACCGGATAAACTTAACTAAACAATCATATTAGCTTGCAGGTAGCCATGCGTCTACATACGTCCTCAAATAAACTTATAAACTTCAGTCCTATTTCAGGTTGGATGCAAATATCCAAGGTCCTTGTCAAATTTATAACTTCAAGTAGCTTGCACGCTCGTTTGCTTCTCTTTTAACACACAAGTTTATCAGTGTTTATGGAATACATTGTAGCAGAGAATTCTTATATAAATTACTAGGTATCTAATTTAAGTTTTAAAAAAACAAATCTCATTTCTTAAATATATCAGGAATATGATCTATTTATCTTACAATAATGGTCCCAATTAAATATAACTAAAATATTATAAATTATCTAAAGGAATGTTGATTTTTGAAAAGACGTAATTTTATATGAATAACGACTCAATATTTTTTCTCTTACACTTAAAAAACCTTTCAAAAATATTTATAAGTATTAATAAAATACTAAAACAAAAAGCATTTTCGTATTTTTTTTCTGTCTGGCGGTCTCTTGGGCTTATCCTGAAATCTACTGAACCGATTTGGATGGTACTTTTACAAATAGATAGATGAATTTACTAAAATGGCGCAAGGGTGGCGTCGCGACGGAAACTCGTATAATATAAAAGTGCTAAGTGCTCATACTTTAAAACAATATTAAGCTGTATATATCACTGGCATGGTTCCAAAAAGGTTTTGCCAATGCAAAGGCGCTATAAATAAACTCACATTAAAACAGTTCTTTTATAACATTTACAAAATGACAAAATATAGATAAATTTTAATTTACTTGTGGAATGCAACAAAATAAACTAATTCTATTGATATTTTTGATGTATCCTACATCATATTTTTTTTTTATCCATTCAATTCATATTTTTTATGTCCAAAACCTACTTCAATATGTCTAAAACTAATAATAAAAATTGTTATCTAAAACACTAGTTTTTATTGTGATGGTGGCGGTGGTGGTGTAACACAATATAAACTGACGTTGTCTCCTTTATCTAACTAGGCTTTGCTATAACGTACATTGGAAAGTCAAAACTTCAATTATCCACAGGATTTTAATCAATATTGTATTATACAAAACAAAACAATTTTTCAGAATGGCTTCTATGAAAATATTTTGGTTAGCGCAAAAAATAGAAAAACGTGTTTATTTTTTCCCTGTGTCCTCGGCAACTATGCAATGATATACCGAAACCCATCTATTTCTACTGAAACTACAATAGGGCATAATTTACTCCGCTTTCCGCTTCTGAACGAGAGGCCTAACGGAATGCACGGACTGAATTTGAATGAAACAGTAGCTTAGAAACCGTGTATCTGATGTTTTACTCGTTGAACCGATCTTTGAATACGTACATTTCTATAAGACTTCAATTCTTTAATCTCGTTCCGTGAATTTTAAATTATACCAAAATTATCGTGTCAAATTCATATTTACCCACATAGTTTAGTTTTAAAGGTGGGAGAAGTATAGTGTAAAGGTGAGAGAACTATAGTTCGACCGGGGAGGTACCACCGCCGCCCTCATAATCCGCCGTCAAGAATTACACGTATTTCGGTTGGAGAGTTGCTGTTGCCGGCTACACTTTGAAGCGAAGCGAACATCTAAGTCCTCAGGAGTAGCAACGCATCTACGTACGAGCTCAGATAGGATTTCGGTCGTATTTGTGGTTGTACGTGGATGTCTATGGGCTGCGACAACTTACCATCAGGTAGTTTGCTAGCTCGTTTGCTACTCTTCTCACAATAAAAAAAAGTTACGTGATATTTAAAATGAGATTAATCGTATACAATTCATTTTAATCATTGACCAGCTGAAAAGTTATTTTTTCATCATTATCTTTGTCAAACCAGTCCTATTGTATTAATTGTTTTAGTATAAGATTACTACAGTATGCGAATTAAGAGAACTTATGTAGAATAGAGCTTGGCCTAGCGTTAAATCAGTCATGTTCTTTAGTCCATGATTCGTTTTTAGTAAGTTTTCCCTCAACACAGTTTTAAAAGATAACTTTATCTATTTTTTACCCCAAATATTTATTACATAGCAAATCGCTTATTCTATTATATTGAATGTTATAATTTTTTTGTAAAAGATGTAAAATGATTCATTCTTATATCTTAACTATAATGTGCAAATAGTCATTAATATATTAGGAATAAATTATCTAAATTATCTAATTTATTCCTAATATCTTAATAAACCTGTACTACATATCTAGTATCAAGTTTATATATCGTTATCAAAGTTAAGTTAGTACCGATTATTGTAGTTCGGATTACATTCCCTATGCAAACCACCGGTATTTATCAACCCAATCTTCGCCTAGAATACTTGCTTTAAATTCTGATCACTCGATTCCTGGTTCAATGGCATTAATGCAACATGCATCCTTAAAGATACATGTCAACCAGAAGCGATGCTTAAATCCACGTTTTCAGTCACCATTGAGAGTCGGATCACTAGCGCTGTACTAACTCCATCTATTTACCGCCCGGACGTTAGTCCTGGACATTTGCTATTCACCCAGGAGTCTAGAGTCATGGCTTTCAATGAAAATGTATATACAGAATGTAAAGTGACTTGAGCGATCTAACGATCTTATTCTCAAAGGAGGTTACTTTTAGTGACTCACTGTCGCAAAGCAGGTAGAGTTCAGAAGTTATTTGGAGAGTTAGGTGTGCAGACGTCTTTGACATACAGAAGCGGTATCGAACTATTTATACTTCAATCTTCTTTAAATTATAGTCACCTTTGAATTTAAAATATGTTCTAGACAAGTAAAAAAGATTTCACTATCAGTCTGAAATTTGTTTATTGGTAAGCCTGTAGTAATAATATAATCAAATCAAAATATAATCATGAGCATGTGATGTATAGTGCTAAAGGTGCATGCAAAATTCGATTTATTATTTTATTTTCTTAATTTACTATTACTATTAATTCAAAGGCTCGTCTTTAATGTAGCTCAAACATTTGAACGCGTATGTCGGTAGAATAAGTGGATATCTTTTTATTACGAGTGGTTCTAAAGTTATCTAGGTATTTTCAAAAAAACCAAGACCGAGAGGATTCATGCAGAATACCACGTAAGAAGTAAACAAATACCCAGAACCAGAAACGCAAGTTCAATTCAATATCGATCATCATCAGGAATCGAATCTAGAAACTTCTGCGTATCATATCAGTATAGCGATCGCCGCGCCACGCGATCGTTATCTATAATAATCAGTTGCAGTTACATATTTATATAAACCGTTTGTTTTATTTATTCGTTCATCGATATTACCTTACACAACACGATGATAATACATACAAACACAAACTGAAAAATATACAACACGTGCTACGTTCGATGAAACTAAAAGTTTTCAAAGGCCAAATACTAACATGGTTGGAGTAAGCAGTGACATTTCAGACGCAATATAGAACGTAGGCGTGTACCCACTACGTATTGGCGAAATTTTAGCGTGTCGACATTTGCTCTCGTGTTTCAATTGACCCATTTGGGTCACCACACGGCGCCGTACAAGCACCGAGGACTGCGAGACTTGTATGTAGGCTTTTTGTTTCCATTTTATTCGCCAACACGAACTATTTTGATAGGCTCAGCGTAGAATACTCGATTTTAATTTTATAAATGTTTCCAGATCGTACGCTTAACGAACTTTATTAATTTTATGTAATAAAAATATTAGATTCTGTAATAAAAAATACTCACGATTATATTAATGTCATAGCAATTCCACAGGTTTTTATAAGTTAAACCTCTGAAGCTCGAGTTTCCTTGGTTTAAGAACTATTTTTACAATCTAATTAAATGTAAAAATATTTATTATAATGTTTCGTAACTAAAAACATCGTCAAGTATTAAACACAATCTTTTTAAACTGTCATTACCTCTTTGGCTAATATTCATAGTCTGGTATCTAAATTTTCTGTATATTGCTACTACATCATAAGATTAACTAAATTTCACATTAAAATAATATGAGGACAAAATTTTACTTCAAAGAATACTTATATATATTCTCTGGGATAATTTCCAAATAGTATCACCCAAGTTGATAAAAACGAATTTAATACAAATTTTATAGACGGAGCGGTTTAATTAAACGTGACCTTATCTTGTCGTGTCCTTATTGCACCTTGAGGTTGCCACTACATATGATATAAATTGACTTAAGATTATATGGTTAAAACGTCCATTAGGCCACCTATTAATTATGTCTTAGAAGGTACGTATTATAATCTCCTTATTACAAATGAACGAGCTATAATCTAATAACGGATGCAATACATCAGACACTGCCATGCAGTTCTAATAACCGGAAATGGGTCAGAGTAGCTTATTCTGGATGCACAAGATACTAATAATTCAATACTACGATTACCAGTCCCAAAGCAAACAAGCTCAGACATACCTATTACCTCACACACAACTATTTCGATCGTAATCCGTTTTAATATTTTCAGTCGATAAAATATTTTTATATTTATTTGTGTATCAATAAAGTAAGATTTGAAATATCGCATGGAATTCCGAAGCATTAATATCTAGAATGTACCATAGATTTATTTCTTTTGATGATGAAGGATACCATTACATGGAATCTAGTATGCCTGTAAGTTCTCCACATAGTACACGAAGTCTGTCAATTTGCAAATGGCTAACGTGGTGAACTATTTTCATTCTAAAAGAAACTCTTGCCCAGCAATAGGACATTAATTAGTCGATTAAGAATAATTAATTTCCTCTCTCTTATACATGAATTGTGCATATTTTACTCTTCCTCTGTCTACCTCAATGAGCGTATCATTCCCATACGTAACTGACATTATTGCAAATACCTATGTTTTTCAATATTTTACAGGAATCATTTTACGAATGCACATCTTCGTTGTAACACTGGTATTGTAGGCAAGTATGTCGCAAATAATTCACTGATTTTGATCTCCATTCTATGAGCAAACAGATGGCCCCTACTTCCGACGTACGCTTCCTACGACGATGCGACCCTTTAGAAAATTGACGCTTCTAACTATCCATTACAATGAAAACAAAGGAAAATTGTATGTAAACTAAAAATAAACATATTGTTTATAAAGTACAAAGTGAACGTACAACGTCATTAAAACTATCTTATAAGTAAATATACGTCTTTACATTATTTAGAAATTAGCCTATATCTTTCGAAATTTCCAAAAGATAAATAATATATAACCTTGTGAAAATGTTTGTCGTATTCTAATAATATACGATTGATATTTAGAATATACTTTAGATATTTTCAGGAATTAAAAGGCAAGTCCGAAAATTTGCAAAAAACAAAAATCCAATCTGTGATCATTATAAACATAAAAAAGTTCAAACCAATATAGGAAATAAAAGTGTTTTCCTTTTTTACATACTTAATAAACGATAACAACACACAACGATAAAAGAGCGATAAATTTGTAGATCAGCGACACGATACGAACGATTGCGGCCGGTTCGATTTACTTTAATGTAAAGATACTCCTATTAACCAGGAACACGAACTGATTACGTCGATTAAATATATTGTACATTAAATATATTGTAATTCACATTGTTCAAATTGACTCCCAGGTTTTTATTTTGCGAAATACGGAATACTTGATCTCGTTTCAATTACACTGCACAGTGACAATTAACAACTGCCTGCCCGTATGATGTAACACGATTACTTATTAAAGAATCGTAAAGCTCACACTAATCAAATATGTAATTAGTCAATTGAAAAATCCCCTTCATTTAATTTATTTCTCAATGAAACGAATACCCGACAACTTCACGGTACATTTTCCGTGCCTATATTATTAATAAAAAAGGAAATTAAGTGCTAAATATACACCAATAATAATTAACTAATATCAGATGCAACTAGGTATGACAGATGTAACCACATCAAAATGATTCTGTCAATGATTAGTTTAAGATTAATGTAGAATTAATTAGAATTAGGCAAAACATCGTAAGTCTGGTTTAAAATATTTATGTGAAATATTAAGACTAATATCGACTACGATTATGTTTAGTGCAAGTAGCAAAAAAATTAAGATTCATTACTGATGTCCCTAAATGACAATGACCACTGATCATCAGGTGGACTACATGTTTTTATGTAACTTGTATTTTCAAAAAATGTACAATAATATGAGCGACGAACGGTTATTAATGAGCTTCTTAAAAATGTGCTTCAAAAGGGTTCGTGTTCGACATTCTCATTCAGTACGTGTTTTCTTTTCAGCTCTAGGTCTGGAACCGGATTTCCTGTACCCCTTGGAGAACGTGACGATAGCGCAGGGCCGAGACGCCATGTTCACGTGCGTGGTCAATAACCTTGGCGGTTATAGGGTGAGTGGCGACTCCGCCACTGCCAGGGTGTGTATCAAACTAACACAATACAGCTAGCCGATTGAATAGAGGAGCACCCTCACAGCACTTGGAACTGAGATCTATAATTGCACTTCTAATCACAAAGTCACCCGTACGTTTGAGATATATTCAGATATCAAATTGATTCTCAACACCACTTCGCTTCGAGATCGCACGGAATAACAATGAGCCGCTCGATCGTAATATTTTAATACTGTCTAATAATATACAAGGCGCTAAGTGCAATTTCTAGTAACCTGGTCGATTATAGATCTCAATCTATAGATCTCTGCACCCACTTTCACACTTCTTGCACACAACCTTCAGTGCACTTCTTCACTCACTACTTTATAGAAACTGTCTCTATCTAGCATAGAGTAACACTTACGTTTGCACAATAATCTGTTTGTTCACAGAAGTAGCTATAGTTAGACTATACAGTACGCAATCCTGCACCAAACACTTTCTACAACCTGCACTTAGAAAAAACTCAAGAATTTGGCTTCACCTAAAAAATATATAAATACATTATATCATTATACCAATTCTTGGGTTTCTTTATTGCACATTTTCTGGTTTGCTCAGTCACTGAAAAAAAAGTTTCATAAGCATGGTAATATATGCACCAACCCGTACCTAAAACGTGTTTTATTTCGAACACATTGCGAATTTTAATGCAACTTCTGACTTTGAAGGGATAATATTGAAAGCGCAAATGTTTCCTCGCATTCAGTGGCAGTGAAATGATGGTATGAAAGTGAGACTGAAGCAATTTAATTTAAGGAGACAACGTTGCAAAACAGTCACTTTACAAAATTAAAATAAAGCCAGAACATCCCCTTAGTCCCCGTTCAATCATTTCAAGAGGGAAGGCTCTCAAACTGCCCACGTTGTTAGTTAATTTACATATAGTGTGGTATTACGCAAACTAACCTTTAATTTTCGTATATTATTCTAATCGATTTTTATTTTATATTAAAACAATGAATATTTTTATACTTACTTTTGCTACTTAAGTATCTTTTACTTATCTTTATTTAATTTTTGCAAACATTATTATAACTTTAACACGTAGATTGCGAAGTGTCTACGGACATGGAATCTATCTCAATATTAAAACATGTCTTACATTAATATAAATTTCTATTAGATATCCTCTAATACTCCTATAAACACTATAATAATTTGATTAATACAAACCAAATAGTGTACAGTTTAAAAATAATATTGTGATTTTATCTACTGTTATCCTTAACTTATATTTTACAATTATTTCAATATTAACCCACTTAACATAACACATAAACGAGTTATTTTCTTTATTGCCACGTGAATGTTTTAAAATGGCTTTGTCGACCGCACAAATTTATCGCGGGCATATGAGACGCGGACAGCGATTTGGACAGCGCTAATGTAAGCAATAAAAGCTAAATTATTTCGCTCCTTATCGTGGATATATGCAGATTTCCGAAATTATATTATTATTTTTCAATTCAAACTATAATCAATTAATCGACAAAATGACCTCCAATAATATTATAGGTCGTCTTTCGAATAGAAAAACCGAAACTTTTTTATAATTTCTTGTCTAATAGTTCTCACAATCTACTAAATTATGAAGGAGGATCAATGTTTTAGTACTAAAGTTGCTTGTAATAATGAAAGGCTAAAAAGAAAAATATAAGTGTTTATTCATATTCATAACATTATTTTATAAAATAAAGTTCTTATCAAACATTTTATTAACCTACAAAATACACAAACAATGCATTAAGAAAACCACATAACTGCGCCGATATGCACCGCTGGTATGGACGAGTTTAGACAATGGTAACTATGAAAAATATTAATTGTATTTTAATAAATTATATTGGTTTTTAACGATGCAACTTCCTGTCTCGAACGGTAATGGATTGATAATGAGGAAATAATAAAACAATAAACAGAAAATAAACCGAATCGCTCGTAAGAATTCTTCAATGTCCATCAAAAACTTATCTCCTGCTTTTTACCTTTGAGATTCATTTTAATGTACTTTTATTTGTTTTTGTATATTCATACATATATAACTCAATTTAAACTTATCTCACACAAAAAATGTTATCCTCTGTTTTTCCATCCTTAAAGGTCATATTTAATCTTAAAATTAAATACACCTAGAGGTCTAAATATTTTTTTCAAATCAGTTAATAAATAATGGAGGAAGGCGGTAACAAATATAATAAAATGAAACCAATTTAAGATGTCTTTTTCTAAAGGCACTTGAAAATAAATAATCATTTAATGAAAGGTATACTTGGTGTAACGTAACTCCCAACTGTACAATAACGTAATTATTAATAAAATAGTATCTAATGCGTAATATTTATAAATTCATCGGTTCTTCTCCAAAGTGAATCATCTTCCAAAGTACAGGAGGTAAATATATAAGAGAAATTTAATAAAAACAATATTATTTTCATGTTGCATATAATCATTCTGGTATATGTATAGGAAATTGCACCGTTAATTACGCATTCCAACATTATTTAAACCTCAAATTAGAGCCTACCAATATATTTTATGGGTTGGAATGTGACAATTTATAGCGAAAGCATTATTTTGTTCTGAACTTACAAAATAATGTTTTTACTTCCCACCTTCTGTATATATGTACCTTTATATACATGTTTATCTGTTATTTACATGCCTTATATAGATGTAATCTGCACTCTTTACTCAAATAGTGCACAGTTTAGTGTTTGATGCACAAGCACTTCTTGAAAAATGTTAACCTGTAGCCTCTTCTAGAAAACTTCCTTAGAGCACTGTTCTATGCACAAATATCTCACCTAATAAAAATAATTACTTTAAGACTTTTATTAAAATTTAAAACAATTTGAAATTAGTTAAACATCTTTCTTGAATTTTTAAATCAAATTGAATATGTTTGTAAAAGAAATTGAAAAAAGGTTCTAGACTACGGAATAAGTGAGAGTTAAGTGGGTGTCTATTTATAAAGCTGTTCCGCTCCATTCTGAGAACGTTCAAAACGCTATATTTCCGCGGACATTTTATTCGTTTTTTGTTACGCGCTATGCAGGAAATTAGCTTCTATTGCGATGTCGACGCTTTTGGTAAGCGAGTGAAACGAGGACATTTTCAGACCGCCCGCAGTACGGCTCATAGTAGACCAGACGAAAATGTAATTAAAAATTCCGTGAGCATTTTGCACAGCGCTCGCAACAAGATAGTGTTGCCGGCACTCGAGGGTCGTTGTCATGACTGCCTCTTGGGAAGTATTCGCTTGTAATTAGACTTCTACGCTCTAAAAGTCTTCATCGCTTATATTTTTTACAACCGCGCTGTCGTGCCGTAATCTGAGCTGAGATAGCGAGAAATGCGGCGTCCCGTTTTCAACTAACCGCCTTCGTTACCTTTCACGATTCGGTGTACATAAGGCGCACTTCACACAAAGGTCAAGTAAAAGTTTGTAGGAGTCATTTTTGAATTAGTTAATATTATTATATTAAAAGGAGTTATAACATATTATAGCATTTGTATGTAAACGCAGCTCTCTTGTAAAAACTACGTTTGTTTTGCGTGTGTGCTAGGAAATTAACAAAGATGTAACAGTTTTGTTATATTATCATAAATATTTTAATAAACAATATATCCTTTGCAAAAGTTTCACTTACAAACGAATTTTGTAACTTAAAAACTAATTTCCCTCATTGACGTTTTTCACTACACAGGCAACACAACTAGTGGCATTTTTGTTAAATAACATTTAATTTGAACGATTAATCAAAGTACTTATGATATAAATTTTGACAAAGTGATGGTACATATTTGCCGACTTGTTAGATATGCTTAAGGGAGACGATATATGGGAAAGCACGCTTATATTATCTACTTCATATTAATAAAGGTTCTTTTACAAGTACGCAATTGTAATAATGCAAATTTGAAAGAAATATACATCGATGAAGGGCTTTTACTCTGTCTTTGATGTGACCTGCGCGTATTGTGCCCGTTTCAATTAAGTAAGTCAACGCATATGACCGACCGCTGGTATTCTGGAGCAGGTAGCGTGGATTAAGGCGGACACAAAGGCGATATTGGCGATACACGAACACGTGATCACTAACAATGCGAGGCTGAGCGTCACACACAACGACTACAATACATGGACGCTCAACATACGAGGCGTGAAGAGAGAAGACAGGGGCCAGTACATGTGTCAAGTTAACACTGATCCAATGAAAATGCAGGTACGCTTCTACCGAGATGCTTGCGTGTTTATCATTTTATTTCAGGCTATTTTCAAGTGAAAATCTTTTAGCGGGGCTTGGAGGTAAGGCCGACTGGTATGTCGTGTGGTCAATCGGAATGATGCTCCCTTTTGTCCACATACACTCTACTATAAAAATGTATAGTATTAATAGCGTATTTATTTATTTATAACGGCAGTGTTACTTTAAATGTTGATTGCACACTCGTTTGATATTCATTTATTATAAAAAAATTTATAAAATTGTATCTTTTTACAGACAGCGTTTCTAGAAGTGGTCATTCCTCCAGACATAATTTACGAAGAGACATCAGGAGATATGATGGTACCCGAGGGTGGTTCTGCCAAACTGGTCTGCAAGGCCAGAGGATATCCTCCACCAAAGATCCTGTGGCGAAGGGAAGATGGGGGAGATATCATCTCTAGAGGCGGTCCACAGGGAAAGACAAAAGGTGAGAAATTAAAAAATAATAAATAGTAGAAAACAAAGAACAATTAATAGGAAAAGAAGAATAAATAGTTAAATAATATAGGAATTATAAAAAGGCACAATCCGCTTAAAAACTAATTAAATACCCGATTATAAATCAAACCCCAATATAACGCGGGCAGTCTGCCATGTTTTTTATTATTATTATAAAAATGACTAAAAATCACAGGCACAGGAATATCTTCAAACATAAATGGATACACAAAAGTACAAGTCGAACTTATAACTCTCCTTTCGGACTTCACTCATTCAAAGCTATCCAAATTATACATATTAAACCTAACCTTTACATTGTTGATTGTTTGGTAATTTGGATATATACTTTATTTCTTATGTTATCCTTAAAAATATAAAATAGTTTGTGGGTTTCAATTTATTTAAAGAGTTGAATGAGAACAGTATTACATCATATAAAAAGAAGCAATTTCAACATATAGTTTATTATACAAAACTACCGATATAAATTGTGTTATACTACGTTCTAATAAATTATATAAATTATTATACTAAATATATAAGTATACTTATTCAAAAAAAATAATGTATGAAAATTAAAAATATTCTATAAACGAAAATATATTTATAGTATAGTATCTAAATTACAATAAAACTTAAAAAACATGTTTTTT